>QANT01000334.1:0-21757 GCA_003254885.1 Purshia tridentata
CCTTTCGACGGTTTTGCTAGACTTCGGTGGCAGCCCACCCTCCTCTCTTTCTTTCTCTCTTTGCTAGGCGCGAACAGCGCCAGACCTTTGAAGAGTCTGCAAAGTCATTGAACCGCCAACCTCTAACGAGATATTGGATTAAACCGTTGACCTCCGATCTGGAATCAAGTTATAAACTTATTCCTTGAATACACAAGTTGGAGTCATTTTCCTCTAATTTTCCTCTTTTTCTATGCATTAAAGAGTTTTATCCATTTTGGCCTCATTTGATGCATAGGATTAGATTAGATATGATAAATGATTAAATTCATATGTATTCAAGGAAAAATATGGAGAGTATCTTTTAACTCGAAGGAAGAAGATGATTATTTACAAAGGTATCTTTTGGGGGCATTGGAAATGATAAGTTTTTCATATAATTAATCCATCTTCTTCCTTCAAGTTATAAACTTATTTCTTGAATACATATGAATTTAGCCATTATTTTATCCATTCTAATCATATGCCTCAAATGAGGCCAATTTTTAAAATTTAATTCTCAAGTAATGCTCAAATTCCCTCAAAATATGTCGACTAATATTCTAGAGAGATTAAGCACTGAACAATTTTTGGGTCACCCTTTTGGGGGACCTCAAGGTTACTTCAACCCTCTAAATTACAATTTTGACAATGCCAATGAATAATCGAAACCGTTCACATTTTAGATCACCTATTATAGATCAACTATGCAAAAAATCATCTCAATTGAAAATCGTTTGGTTATATAATTGTTGTTAATTAAATAGAAAAATTAAATGGTTTCGAATTAAAGAGTGATTTTTTGACCAAATCGTTGATTTTTTCTATTTAATTGACAACAATTATATAACCAAATGATTTCCGATTGGATTGATTTTTTACATAAATGATCTATAATAGGTGATCTAAAATGTGAATGGTTCCGATTATGCGCCAACATTACCGAAATTATAATTTTAAGGGGTGGAGTGACCTTGAGGTACCCCCAAGGGGTGATCCAAAAATTGTTCTTAAATTGACAACAATTCTATAACCAAATGATTTCCGATTGGGTTGATTTTTTGCATAAATGATCTATAATAGGTGATCTAAAATGTGAATGGTTTCGATTATGCGCCAACATTACCGAAATTATAATTTTAAGGGGTGGAGTGACCTTGAAGTACCCCCAAGGGGTGATCCAAAAATTGTTCTTAAGCACTACTCTAAATTGACTAGAGCAATACTCGAAAGTTATATTTCTAAAGTTCTAAAGAAAAGAGCTACATATCTTTATTGACACAACATTTGGCTAATTTTTTGAACTTCCCCATTTTGTCAATGTCTCCTCTCATACTTCTTTTCACAGTCTTTTGGCCCAGATTTCTTCTATCTCGCCACCTCTCCTTTTTTTACTATTTTATGTACCATTTTTTAGATTGCCAAGTAAAAATGATCGAGAATTGTGTGTGTATGTGCCAACATACTCTCTCACAATTTTAGTATCAAAATAAATGTAATTTTTATTCTTTAATTAAACCCTTTTTTTTTCTTATTACATAATGTGCAAAATAAAAGTAAAGTATGAAAACTATTGACTGAAAGTGGGGCATATCAGCATATGTAATAATCATATTATCCATTAATGTTTAATTTTACAACTACAATTGTTTCAAGTACACACAAAAAAAAAAATTTGATAAAATTTTGAGAAAAAAAAAATGCAGATTTTGTTTTTGGCCTGTATGAAAGAAACAAATAAAAATTACAAATCCCAATTACCAATGAGAAGGCCGTGTGTACCTCATATTTTGGTCAAGCTATATTGACTGGCCAACAAGAAGCCGGCCCGAACCCATGTCAAACAAATCAAGCCAACCCGGCCCAATGGACCCTAAGATTTGTCTTTTCTTTTTTATGAGAATGAACAGCAACTCTAGTACTTGTAAGAGATTATAATTTATTTTAATTATTATTTAAGTATACTTTAATTATAATTTATTTTAATTATTATTTCAAGTACGTATTTGAAAGACGAAAGGATTAATAATACATGCTCTTAACTCTTAAGACAAAATGAGATAGCCAAAGAAAGTTGGATAGTATAGTGTGAACGATGTTTGATTTTGATTGTTTTATTTTTTTAGTTAATTAATTAACCATCGACGTTTATGAATTTTGAACTAAAGACATAATATAATAAAGGAGACTAGTGCTATCCACTAGACCAAATAATTACTGAATTTAATTTTAATGATTAAATAAATAAGAATATAATATTATGTTACATGAGGAATACTATATATGTTACACTTTTTATTTATCAGGAACAGTTGTAACACAGAAGAATGATCAGTTACAAAAAGTTCAGCAAATAGGCAATACATATTAATCAATTTATCCAAACCCTCCCAAAGTCCTAATTAACCAAACACAATTACCATGATATCACATAAGATGAAATAGGCTAATCTGTAATAACTTCATTGTACTCGTTTTTTAACCATTGGTTAGATTTGGTTTGGTTTTTAGGGAATATTTTATAATGCTTTTTATCTTAATAATATATGTTAATCTTAGCTAGCTACTTTAATAATGTTGCCCTAATATATATCTATACTTTATAAATGTTGGCCTAGTCTCTTGAAGTTTTCTGTTTCTTAATTAGTATACAAATATTACCAATTGTGGATAAAATTAAATCTTGAATCATTCTTTTTGCAATGCTAAGAGCTATTCAACATGAATATATTAGGTACCAATTAATTGTATACTTATTATATTCTTTTTTAATTTGCCGGCCTCTCACTTACTTTATCTTACCTAGTTTTTTATAGACATTTTGGAAGGATTACAATTAGGAAGCAGAAATCTGAATCCGTAAAAGCAATTATTTATAGGAAAAGGTACATGCAAGCAGCACTTGATTGTCCACAAATCTCTCTCTCTCTCTCTCATGCATGCTTGAATGTATAAGATGGATAAGGTTTGGTTCATATATGAGACCGGAAGTAGTGCCCACGCAGTAAGATGGACATGTCCATATACTGAATTTGATTAGACATAGACGTACTCCATATATATACAAAATACCAAAGCAATAAGTCTGTTCAAATATGTAAAATATTACTCAAATACCCACATTTCCTTTGTTCATTTCACTATACAATATATATGGCAGGCTGCTTTTGGCATTGTCCAAACAATTATAAGCTTGCTGGCTAAGTCCAAAAAAGCTGCATGATCATTATGAATTTATGATCATGTGATGGAATTACGTGTATTTCCTTATCATATGATCATTATATTAAGATCATATGATAATGAAAGGTTATAATAAGCCTTTTGTATTCTAAAATCTTCTAAATAAGATATAGGTATTGATTACCCAGCCATTGAATTTCATTTTTGGCCTTTTTTTTTCTTCCAAAAATAGTGCATGTGTTGTTTCACTAATATATTGATCAATTGGAAGAAACAATAAATTAGGAAGAATTAATGAATATCTCGAGCTTAATTAATAGATTTTGTTTCCCAGCTATATGGTTCATGGAGATATCATAATCATGCAATTACATACCTTCTCTCCCAATTAATCTAAAGACAATGGAAATAGCCTTAGAACCCCATCATCCAAAAAGAGCACAATAATTAGGGGCTGGGGGAAGTCGGAAATGAAAGCTTTTCTTTTAATTGAAAGCAGTGGAACAGATCCCTGAAAAGGGTGAAACATATTGATGTACTCTTTAGTTGTCTTGTATTTCTTTTTTGATAGCATACTTCAACATAACACAGCCTTCAAAGAGATGTTCCCTATAGAGTATAGAGTTGCTTTCATTTTGCTGTATGTGTTGTTCCCATTGAATGCCATATGGCTTTGTACGTACCCAAATCTGCAAAAAAAAAAAAAAAGGCAGTCTAGGCACAGTCGATGAGTCAGTGCAAATTGCATGTGCCACTTAATGTCCCATCCACCCTTTACTCCATAAAACATGAAAGTGAACATGGTATTGAATTGGTAGGGTACAAGACATGAAGCAGCTAGACAACAAATAGATGGAAAACCCTAATAAGGGCATCACGGGAATTAACTAGAAAAAGTGTGTTTAGGTTTTTGTATATATTGTCCAGAGACAAAGTTTAAATTTTGAGTATTAATGTGGGAGGGAATTGAATTGAAGGGGGCGACATGACGCTTAGGTTTGCCATGAATTTTTTAGGAATTAAAACCATGATTTGGACATGTCAGAGAGAAGGCTTAGTTTATCTTCTGCCCCCCATGTGATCGATTGTTCACGACAACTACTACTTCATATGAAGTGTAAAGTGACCCAACTTGAACCCCCTTTTGCTTGCCTCTCCCTATAGTTTTATTTCTATATTCAAAACCTCCAAGTCTTCATCTCTCTCTCTCTCTCTCTCATGCAGCAGGGACACACATTTTGTTTTTGGGCTAGAAAGTAAGGTGATATGTTCTTTTCTCTCCTCTCAAGACACCCCACATCTCAAGCAAACACAAATACAAGAATTGCAAGCCTACCCTAGACCACAATAAACCTTAAAGAAGCAAATGGGTCAGGCTAAAATATCTTTTAATGCGCTAATGAAAACTTACTGGTCTCGTGATCTATATTGATTTATAAGCAAATCTACTGATCCTAGCTATAAGTCCTATCCACAACCCACTTCCCAAAAAGCTTAGGGAGCCCTTTATCAAAAAATGAGTAACCTCCATTACCTATATATAAAAGCTTCCTACTTTCTTTGTTGAGGGCAGGCCCTGATCAATTGATCATACACGCATGAAAATTAATCTATATGCTTTATTGTTGGCCAAAAGAAAATCCATCAATATATTGGACCACATAAAATTTATATAGAAGAAGTTTGCTCAAAACTTCTTATTTATGATTTAAGTAAAATTCAGAAATTGATAGTGTTTGGGGAAAAAGAAATAAGATTTAATTTGATAAAAAATAAACCTACGTGTAAATCTAATATGTGTTCTAATAACTCAAAATATCTATATGATCTGTTAAGTATCAAACATTTTGAGTTTGACCTTGATTTTTCGGTGGGCAGCAATGTGTGATCACTTTTCAATAGTTTAGGCACTTGTAGCAAAATTTTGTAGTTTCTTGTATTGTTCTTTGAAGGTTAGTGAGGACTATAATTAATTAGTTTTTTTTAATTTATTGGTTATTCTTGACAGTTTGTCACTTTCTGAGCATAATTGAGAAGATTGAAGGAGATTAATAATTAAGATGTAGATGATGTTTGGAAGTATTTGTAGGGCGGCACGATTAGGACCATAGTTTTTTGGTTCCACCACACATCCCGTGATAGAAAACATACATAATAATTGTATTAAATGTTTACAGAGAAACAAAAGTGGATTTGTGCATGAATCATCATACCTTTGAGGCTATGACATATTTATCAATATGTCCATCTATGATTTGTACGTGCTTATTATTATTATTGTTATTATTCACTAAACCCTTCAAAGTCAATCACATAAAACCTCATTCTCTTGATAGGAAAGAAAACTAAGGGTAGTTATGGAGCACTAGTCATTATGGGAAGGGATAGAAAAATTCAAATAGATATACAATTATTGTGAATGAAGACCTACCCTATTAAGTGGGATTAAGAAGAAAAGAAGACAGGTTATTCGTATTTAATACTAACGCGAATATATTTTAAATTTATTCTAGCACGTCATGTTATATTATATATAGGTTATTCGTATTTAATACTAACGCGAATATATTTGAAATTTATTCTAGCACGTCATGTTATATTATATATATGGATTCATGCATCTTAGCTCGAGTTGCATATATCATATTATCTTAAAACTTGTCGCTCTAGTTAAATTTAATTATCAGTAACTCATTTGAGGTTGAATGCCCAAATGGCCCAAATCATAAGGGACTATATATGTACAAATAACCAATTAAGGGTTAGAAAACTAGCTCATATATTTTACATGGGAAGATCATGATGGCCTCACTGTGAAGTGGGTTTCTTTTGGGTAGCTTTTGAGAATTGAAAATAGTTTCAGGGTTGAGAACTCAACCTGAGATCTCAACTTTGTGATATAATATTCAAGTGAGGACATCATGAATTCATGATGTTCTTCCATCCAAAATGAGTGATAGAGTTTTCTAAATTTTAGGAAAACCAGTCATTTTTGCATACCACCTCTGATTTATGATTTTAGGTAATGGGGTCATAATACCTCCATTATTTAATTTGTTGGCCTTCAGTACACTTCTACTCTTTTTATCTTTATAGGATATCATTATTGTACTGGTTTGGTTTTACCCTTTTCCTTTTTTGGGTCTTTCCTTCTAACACTTCTGGACCAGGCCTGGCCCTAGAGTTGTCCCCATGGATATGATTATGGATTTCAGGCCCACTTGTACCTAACTAGAAATGACAATCCAAAATGGTAGTTTCATTTCCACTATCCATTTTTCCTACCAAGCTTAGACCTCTTTTCTATTAAAATAAGGACGAGAATTAGATAACTATTGTGCTCTAAACACTTAACCTATTAGGTAACGGACCAATAATAAATATCAAGCTAACACGATAACACCCTCTCTCTCATGCAGCACCAACCTACAAACGAAGAGCTAACATATAATGACAAATACAATCAGGAAATTAGAAAATTCGAACTTAAAACCTCTTACAAACAAAACGATTCTTAAGAAAACCCTCTTAGTAGGAGAGAGATTGTCTTGGACTTTGTTTTCGGCCCACACCAACCTTGATGGCCGATCCATTAAGCCCATCTAAGATGGGCCATGCATTGGCCTGCGGCCCAACCTGATAGTGGATTGAGGAGGCGATTCATTCATGAGACCTCTTTATATGTCAACCTTCTCATGGCAATTGTGCCATCAGCAACAATACTCAATTAATATAATTTATGAGTGGCGGATTTTACAAAACAACACATTGTATTTGACTTATATTTAACAAAAAATAAACGAAATTCAATGCTATACTTGAATGCTTTGAATCATGCATGCATGTGTGATTTTATTTTTTAGATTACGGTATCTGTAATCTATAGTAATAATATTTAGATTTACTCCCTTTATTATTTTACAAGTATATTACTCTCTTTATCAATTGTCACATAGGAAATATCAAATATGCCCTATATTTTAAAAAACAATCTTATTCTTTTTAGTTCGTCCTCTTTTGTGTAATAGAGCAGCTAGTGAAAGAAACTCTGTGATGGTTGTCTTTTATCCACTTTGAGGATAGTGTTTATTGTGACCATGAACTTTGTTATGGGTTTCCTCATTTTTGATAAAAAATAAAGTGAAGGATAATATCAAATTACGCATTCCACATTCTTCTCGTGATTTCCTTCTTTCAACTAATTCATTCTCTCGTCCAACATTCTCACTTTTTCTATTCCTTTCTACTATAAATCACATCATATTGCACACACATCATGTGCATAATTATTTCTTTTCTTTTGGTTTAATTAGAAAATTTGTGTCTTTGTTTTCCCTAATCTATATTAATAGGTAGATTAAAGTTAGTCTAATTAGCCGAAAATAAAAGTCATTAGTTTAGTTTTNAAAGTCATTATTTTAGTTTTTTTTTTCTTTTTTTTGAAGTTTTGTTATAAGATTAGATTAGGGTTTACGAAAAAGGAAGATGGGGTGGAGAAATAAGAAAGAGTGGGGCAATATTAGCACTCTTCCTTATTTTGGTCTTATCCTCTTCTTTATAATTTAAGTTTTGTGAGGTTTTGTTGAATTTATATGTATGATGAATTGATGATTCGATGAATGATAACGAGGCGTTGGACCACATGCATCCTCTCCTACTCCTAGCCCCTCCTTATAAACCGAGTGGTTTTACATAAATATCCTTAAATGTTAACACATATATCATTAGGCATTTGAGGACTTAAATGTCAAAAACCAAATGATTGGCGAAACCCAAACAAATTAGAGAATGGAGAGATGCGTAAGCAATGAGAAGTGCGGCAAGGAGGAAGCAGCTGCCCTCTTTATTTAATTCAACGGCAGTGATCGGTCCTCAAGTTAGGTCATGTTAACCAAACTCATCCTTACAAAATTAATTATTGAATTGACCTTTAAAATTAATTTGTAGTTTTGTATCCAAACTTTTTTTTTTTAAAAATGCTTCCCATTGGAACATTATAATTTATAACGCAATCGGACCCAACCATAAACATTCAGTTTTCATGTAATCTCATATTTCATGACATTGCTTTTGCATCCAAATCACCCTTTTTTGAGCTATGTGTAACATCAACAAGTGGATATTATCCCCCACCTCCTTGTATTGCCAACAGAGAAGCTTTGATAAGTTGAGTGATATGATTATGACTCTATGATCATTCATAATTTTTTTTTTGGTATATGGGAGGGGATCAAATTTTAAACTTGTTATAATTCTAATTCATTACTCTATCTTTGAACTAACTCAAAAAATAACCGAATAACACATTCAAGTATTAAATTTAATATGATTGTAAAACCAATAAAAGATTAAAGTAAATCAATTTCTAATCAATTTCTTAAATGTGTTGTCCATCACTTATCTCTCATTATTAACATGTTTTTTAAATGAATATTCTTTGAATTGCAATATGAACAAGAATAGAGAAATGGGAAGTAAATAAAATGAAAAGAAGAGAGAGAGAGCGAGACCCGAGCTTTCTTGGCATATAAAACTTTAAACCCCATATAATATTCTTAAAATTTTATATGTGTAATAAATTGAGTGGATTGATTATACTACTACGTGACATTACAGTCGCACATTTTCATATTTTAAATTTATAATATTATTAAATGTGCACGTCTTGGTAAATTGAAGTTGGCTTAGAATAAAAACTTGTTTCCTACATATCCAGATTCAAACCCTCTCCCTATAATTAACTCAAAAAGAATATATATATATGCGCATCTTCTTTGGGCATATAATATAGAGCCACTCTTTTTTTTGGGGAAATTAATATAGAGCCACTAAACTCATACCAAGCAAGTTGAGTTTTGGCATGAGTGGGAGCCACCTTCCTTGCCATTCTGACATGGCAAAATGTTATTGGTCAACCAACAATAGTTGACCCAACCTCACCGGAGAGAGGACCCAAACCATTATTAAATAGTGAGCTTTTATCCATAAAAACCATCTTTGATCATCTCTTTATCCTTTTTTTTGGTCCGATAATCATCTGTTATATATGCAAGCCAAGAACTAAGCAGATTGTCAGTCTTCCCCAATTTTCCTGTAAGCTTACTTCAACTTTTCTTTTCGGCTTTTTTTCTTATTTCATATTCAGTTTGTTTGGTTCTCAAAAAGATAACGAAAGGAAAAGGACTGACGACTTCGAATTGTTTTTTGTTTATTTGTTCTGGTTATCAAACGTTGGGTTACTATTTCTCTGCTAGTGCTTGTCCCAATTGTTGAGTATAGCCTTTTCCTTTTTCTAGAGTAATACAGAATTTTTTAGCACCTAAACAAGGAACTTGGTAATTAATCGATTCTTTGCCTTTTGAATTGCCTGGATTTCTCCGAAATCAATTGTTCTCTTTTCTGGGTTTTGGGTATGAATCAAATTCTTAGTTTTGTTATCATGTGTACGTTTATGTTTATATTTTCTTTAATTTTATCGCTTTGATCATTGTTCCCACGTATCATGAGTCTTTTCTTTCTTAGTAAAATGCTCAACTGCGTATTAGATTTCATTGTTTGGTTAACAAATTGGTTATGGATTGCCATTAAAATTTGATCCTTGTTATGCAGTCGATTTAACAAAAATGACTAAAAGCACCTTCAAGCAAGCACATGAGTTTGGTAAGTTTTGGTGTTCCTATACTTGCTTTTTTTAAAAGACTGTTATAGTCTGTTTTATGTATGTCAGTTTAAGTCTATGAAATCAGTTGCATGACATATGGTGTCTTTCATATGCAGAGAAGAGGCGCGCCGAGGCAGCAAGGATTAGAGAAAAATACCCAGATAGGATTCCAGTAAGGACAAAGCTCAATTTTTTTAATTCAATATCCATCAAGGTCCTTACTTTAGTAAAGGGGATTAGAAGACTTGAATTTACTTATTTACACAAAATCTAGACCTGTTTTGCTATGAACAGGCTTTACAAACCCTTAATACTGTTACCTTGATTTCTCAATCTAGATGCCTAATAAGGGCATAGTGGCTATATGAGCTACAACTATGAATCTATTGCATCTATATTGTTCTTCATGTGTATTTTAAGATTATATAGGTGCTGGGGACAACCTTTGTAACCTTATGGTGTTCCTTTTGGATCCAGAGTCGGTGAATTTTTCCCTTTAGAACTGAAGATTAAATTCAATTACCCAAAATAGTCTATGTTGTAGTTTGGAAGTTTTTGTTTGCTAATTTGATATAAGTTGATAAATGGGCATTTGTTTACATCTCTCCCTGAATTGCCAATTATATTTGGCAATGGTTATTAAGATGGGGATTCTTGATATTTTTCTATTAAGTGCATGTCTAAGCATTTAGTCGTGACAAAATGATTATATTGGTTCAAATGCATCATAATATTACAAAGTTGTGGTATATTCTATTAATTTTTGCTTTTGTGCTTCAAAGGTGATTGTGGAGAAGGCAGAGAGAAGTGATATTCCAAACATTGACAGGAAAAAGTAAGCATCAGTTTCATGCCACTTCCTGTTTCTGAACAGTTTTGTGAGTAGGTTAAAGCTCTCTGTATCATCATCATTTGTTCAATGTATGAGGTTTTACCCCTTTTGGATAAACATACACAATTATGCACTGGTTGTTGAACCTAAACTCTGTCCTCCCTTGTTCTTGAAGGGGGAGAAGCTGTCACTTGGCCTGAAGTCCATTAACCATGTCTGAGAGTTTTCTCAAGCTCACTCTTAGTTTTCACTTTAGCTTTTCAATGAGGGCTCAATTTCTTGTATTTTACTATATAATTTTTGAATTTAACCCATTGCTACTTTGGATACCACATTAATGCTGTTATAGGTCTGACCTGATTGGCTACATGACAGATACCTAGTTCCAGCTGATTTGACTGTGGGTCAATTTGTCTATGTCATCCGTAAGAGAATTAAACTGAGTGCAGAAAAGGCAATCTTCATATTTGTGGATAATGTCCTCCCACCTACAGGTATGTAGTTCTCCTCTCCCTCCCCCCTCCTCTAATGCTTAAGTTTATGGTGTAAATTCAATATGATTATGGATTTTTATCATGGTAAATACTTTAATTCCTGATTGTAATAAAAATTTAGTTGGAAAAATGTTTAATAAGGTTCTGGGATATGACTCGAACCTTTCCAATGGTACTTGGAATTGTAGAAAGAGTTTGCATAAATTCTGGCAGTCTTCTTTTTCTTTCCCCCCCAAAACAATGAGAGATATTAGTTAGTTTGTGTTTTTCCAAATTCAGTTGGAAACATGTTCAATAAGATTCTGGGATATAATTTTACGTTTGCAAAAATATTTGGAATTTTATCCAGGTAAATAGTTTGATTCCCGATTGAACTCAAAATAGTATAATTCATTATCAATGATTTGGTCATGGTAAATTGTTCAGTTCCTGATTAAAGTCCAAATTTATACAGAAAGATGTTCATTAAGACTCTGGGATATGAATTAAACTGTTTCAATACTTAGATTTTCTAGAAATCATGGAGTCATGTCTACTTTTTCTGAAAGATTGAGAGTATTAATTATGTAATTTTTGTTTTGCAGGAGCAATAATGTCTGGCATCTATGATGAAAAGAAGGATGAAGATGGATTTCTTTATGTGACATACAGCGGTGAAAACACATTTGGATAGAAGATCAGATGTTGCCTTATTTTACTTTATATTTTTTAATCATTAAATTTACCCATCTCCATTGTTGTTGCAATGTTGCAATGTTGCATTGTCTTCAACAATTCCAGCACTCTGCTTTAATATATAAGTCTCCTCTGTGCTTATCTGTACAGAAATAGTTTGTAAATAGATTTTCAGCAACCTATAAAGATGCCAGTCTAATGAATAATTCCTTTATCATTGATGTGTGAAAGTTCATTTTCCTTCCAAGCCTGTGTTTTCTTTGCAATATAACTGAGTTACAGCACTGTCATGCTCATGCTTGAAGAATATGTTGCAAGCATATGGAGGTCATTGCTGAAGTGCTAGCCCACCAATCTTTCAATAAGGCCACAAGGCCGATAACCTATATTTTAAGCCCAGGCATGAAGCCCACACTCACATAGTTGAGCCCACTCATTGCCATCACTACAGATGGGAATGCATGTGACCAGAATTGCGACATAGTAAAAGATTTAGAAATTAGTCCAATGGTATTTTGCAATGGCCATTTAGTTTAGCGGATAACACTTTCTTGATCGAAGAATGTCTTGAGTTTAAACTTATGAATTAAAATTGAGGCTTTTTTGCACTAATATCACCCAGATTATAGGAGGTGTGCACATTTACCACCCAAATTTTATTTTTTTTGTCAATTTATCACCCAAACTTATACAAATGTGACAATGTCACACATATTGTCACATTTTCTGTTAAATCTTAAATTTTTTCCCCAATCTTTCCATTTTGTCCTTCAATGAAATTAAGAGGATAAAATTCATTTTGAAAAGTATTTCTGCACTACCATTTTTATTAGTATTTTATTATACCTTTAAATCAGATTTAAGAAAGTTGTTTTATCAAATAATTTAGCCCCTAATGTAGATAAAAAAAAGTAAAACAACAAGAAATGAAAAGAAGAGTGTTGGGGTGGGCTGACTGAGTTTTTGGTGGTAAGGTGGGGGTGGGGTGTGTATTGTTTGGATGTGTTGGGTGGGTGTCTAGTGAGAAATTTGGTGATATGAATAAGGAATAAGAATATTTTAATGGTGTGTTATAAGAAATTTTTACTTTAAAAAGAGTGGAAAGGGTGTAGTGGAAGGAAATAAAATGTGTAAATAGTAATACTCTAGAATAGTTGTCTAAGATATTCAACAACTCCTCTGACTTTCTCTTTATCTAGTATATTATGAATGACTCATTTTGTGATGATCATTTATTACTTATATAGGAGTTAGGACATTATTTTTTTACCCTGCAAGTTTGGTCACACTTTTTCCTTGAATTGTTGGGGTGGTGGTTGTAGTATTTAAGGGTTTTAGGTGGTAATTTCTCTTTTTATTTATGTATAAAAAACAAAAAGAAAAGACCGTATATTTATCCTTCAATTACGTTCTCCTTGGGTCATTGCTTAATGCAGGGGGGTTGGTCCCGGGGGTGGGGACCACAGCAACGGCGATGGAGTTTGGGAGGTACAGTTGGGCCGTTGGAGCCTCCACGACCCAACGCGGCGAGAGACTAAGGTGCACATGGGTGACAGCCACGTGTCAAGGATGGCCGGTAATGACGGTTAGGGCATTTTGTCGTGTTCCTCGCTAGGGGAACAAAGAAGGGTTGGTCCACGCTGCCCTTGTCTGCTGTCCTGTCCCCACCTCAAAAACAAATGTTTGTATGGTAGTAGACCCCACGTGTGGGCCATGTTACGCTCTTTCACATTCTATTCCCCATCTCAAGAATTGTGCAATTATTCCCATTTTGCCATTATGCCATGCCCATGCATATTAAAGAGCTTGAACAAGGATGGCTTGGATTTTTAATACGAGATAAACTTATCAATTTCTTAATTATAAACGAGCTTACGATGAAAACAAGGAAAAGGATCCAAATTCATCATTCATTGACATTGTGTTTTGGAAGTTGTTATCGAATGAGAATCAAAATTATCGATTGTATCTTATATATGATTATGTCTTGAATTTTAATTAGTTGTAATGATTTAGAGTTTAGAGCTTATTAATAGCATCTTCTATTATTTAGAAATTATACAAATTAAAGAATAGTATGAATCTATTTCATCGAGTAATCGCATAGTTTGAAATATATAGATAAATGTGGAAAATGAATCTATTTTGGTTTTTATTAAAGGCTTTTAACCTATTTTTAAATTTTTAAAATTTTAACTCTCGAGTAGTATTTAAACTCTTGAGTAGTATTTAGACTCTCCTCAAGAAGTGTTCGAACCCTATCAAATAGTACTCAAAGGGTGTTTAAGCACTTATCGTGGGGATCCGAGCTCAAGAACTATTCTTCATATTCGATGATCAAATTTCTAAAAAAAAAAAAAGATTAAAATTTTTTAATTGACTTAAATTTGGATTAATTTTTCAAAATTCTCAAAATACATACCACAATAATAATGAAGCATTTTTAAGAGATTAACTGATCAGCCGCACCCAACTACCCAAGGACATCAATGCGTGACACTCTCATATATGCAGGATATGATCGAGCAATATATAGTGCTTCACAGAGGATAAACTCGATCGGTCCTCATCTTCATATATGGGAGAAATTAATAATTAATCCATAGGGAGCAAATTATTCACTTAATTTCAACATCAGCGTAAACCCAATATGCCTACTGGCCAAAGGTTTAGAACTAATTAATTTGCTCTAGCTTCACCTATATTTGGATAAACTCCTAATTATTAAGTCCTAAATTTGCATATGTGCATCAATAAAAAGAAAACACATGAGTTGGCATGCATGCATATGTAAGCTAAATATATACCTAATATTATATAATTAAGCAAGTGGTGGCAATTAAACCATGCACAGGGTGCTTTTCTTAAATTGCATAGAATTAATTAATCACGATAATGGTGAAAGCTAAACCCTAAAACAAGATATTACGTACTAGGTGAAAGCTAGCTGCTGCATGCTGCAGTGACTTAAATCAGTACAAGATGGATATGATCCTGTGGAGCTAAGGTTCATTTTAAGCCATATATGTGATCATCATATAACTCATAATATTGCATATGTTAGTAGGTGTATGCAAAGTCAGCTAGCTTTGCTAGTACTGTATGCTAGTATACTATTGACTAGAGGAGGTTTATTTAGTAAACTAGAAAAAGCAGTACTCATTATTTCACGGATTAGTATATATTTAATTAATAGATGGATCCAGATCTATTAATAATTTGGATACTTTGCTATAAATACTTGTTTGATTCATTTTTGGGTAATTTGATCAGTTGATCGACATGCAAATTTCAGACATGAAAATTATATTCGTACCCCCCAATTTTCTCTCCATGCTCTCTCTTTTAATTTAAAACCCAGTTTTGTCCTTAAATAAAATTTTCACCATGCACCTTCTAAAATTTTTTATTACTGAGGTATTTTATGTAATTACTAGGTTTATCTTATGCAAGAATCATTATATATCATTTTACTCTATTCAAATTTCCGTTCTCTGGTTTCTTAAATGAACAGAAATGGTTGAAAAGAATGTAATAATTAAATTAAGCTAGTACTATCTATCTTTAATTAATCACAATCGGCCACCAACCGCCTTCTTACATGCATATACCTAAAACTTACTATATATGTTCATCAAACCTTTACAGTAGTGACAAGAAACTGAATTTGGGGAGGTACGTTTAATTTAATTTTCAAGCTTTCTTTAATTCTCAACATATACTATATATATTTATCCAGCTAATTTTCATGAACAGCCACCTTAATTACCTATTCTTTTCTACCTAGCTAGGTTGATATATAGTGGTCAACTACAATATGGCTGCATTGTTTTTGAGGGATTTTATTGTAATTTTTTTTAAAATTTTCGGTTGCACGCACACAAATTAAATAATCCTGCTACCATCCCCAATACAATGATATTAACAACATAAAAATGTATAGTACGTATTTAAATTAATCAGAGAGGTACTAATTAATTACGTACAAGGCCTTTAGCTAGCGGTGGCCAACTAATTAATCACCATATAGATGTGCTCACCAAACAGCTTCCTTAAAAGCATGGATCCAGTTCATGCATGTACATATATGTATGTATATATTAGCTATCTAGACCCATGAATTTCTAAACTTTAACTAGTTAAATCATGAATTTCAAGAACTAGCTAGCTAGTCTCTAGCCGTCCCTCAAATTTTTAATCTGCCTATAGGACAAAGAATTGAACTAAAAAGTCTGAGTTCTTGGGATTAACACCACAGAGTGATGAGAGTGGGTGAGAAAATGAGTAAAAATTAAGATAAAGTAAATGTTTGATCCCTTGCAATAGAAAAAAGAAAGTTGAAAATTGAAATTGAGTGTAATTATATAATGCCTTTGCCATTCATTGGATCGATCGACTTCTATTTGTAAGCAACAAAAACAAGAAAAAAGAAGGATTTCCCAAAATGGCTTAAAAAGTAGCAGTCATTCCCAAAACTACATACACCTTTGCAAAAATCAATAAGGGCACAACTTGGATGGGTAAAAACTTAACCTGCAGATTCTATATGAATTCTTTGAAATTTGAATTCTCGTATGAACAGGTTACTAAAATTAAACATGTACACCTGTTTGAATTTACATTTATACATTTTAAATTGATCTCGCTACAGTTATTGTGCATAATAACTGTTATATATATATATAGTTGAGAGAATTAAAAGTAGAGAAGAGACTGAGTGTGTTACTATATATAAGTGCTGAAGTGTGTTACTAGGAATTAATCTATACAGTTTTTTATTATGTTTGTCTTAACTACACACGCAGGTACCAAATTAATCAAAAAAGGGTTATTGATCGAATTCCTAACTAATTTTTGAGTGTGACCACATATGATATGATTAATTTCTCATAAAATAATCATAGATCGAGTTAAGCGGTTGCGATTAAAAACATTAATCACAGTTTAGTCCAAGAGGGTAAAAAGGGAGGCAGGGCTAAGAACAAGGACGCACAACCCATGCAAATGGAGAATACATACAACTCAAATTAAGACAAGTAATATTGGAGGGTCCTCGGTATGAACAATTAGGCAGACACTAGCTTTCTTGATCTTGTTATTTGTTTCACACCTAATGCATGCAGTCCCACTTTTCTATTACTTAATTAATAGTTTAATTTCTATGCTAGCTACTTGAAAAGTAAATCTCTCTTTGACTCTCTCTCTATAATCTCTATTACACACAGAGAGAGAGAGAACCCGGCCCCCATATATATAATGTGAAGAAGGGGGTAAGTTGCTTCTCTTTTTCTCTCGGTGGTGGTGGTGGTGTATGTGTGTCTTGGGACCCAACACAAATTGAATTAGAGAGAGGGGGCCGAGAAAGAAAGGACAATAAGGGAGACCACCCATATCTTAATTTCCCTTTTCTTGTACTGTTTACCCATACACCTCCATGTTCTTTTGCTATCTAAACAAGACAGCCTCTTAAATCTTCTGTCATCAAATATATACCTGCATTTAATGCTCATCTCTACCTCTCTCTCTCTCTCTCTCTCTCTCTCTGTGTCTCTCCCTATACTACATATACCACACACCACTAGTTCATTTGCATTACTACTACAATACTAAGATCCCAAAACCTCAGAACCTGCTCTGCTAGATTTCCTAGCTACCCACCACTGTTTCAATCTTAATATGTCAACCAGTACTACTACTACAACTACGCGTTTCTGTCTCCTTCTTTTTCTTGTATGCCTTTCTTTGCATGCATGTGATGCCCGGCGTCTCGGTGCGGAACTTGATCATAAGAAGCAGCCTGAAAACACAGTCTTTCACTTCAACACCATGGTACGTTGGTACTCCATCAATAGTCATGTATATATATATATAGTGTTAATTAATATTACTTTTTCTTCTTCTTTCACTTTGAGTTGTGGCATTTATATATATGTATTGGGTAATTAAATTACCTGAATTTTATAAATTAAATTTGATGGTATTTTGTGCAGAGGACTGATGAAGAAAGGGGTGATGATCATAAGATTACCGTAGTAGTTGTGCCAAACATGAAGTCTCTCACATCACCAAAGACATTAGTACCTGAAGAAGTGAGTACAAAAGGAGAAAGCAGCCAATTGATTGGTGATACTAAAGAATCCAAACAGTACACAAAGAAGGCCAAGGCCAACCTCATGAAAAGAAGAAAAAGATCAATTACAACTTCATCATCAGGTACTGCTCATGTTCTTCAAAGTGCATATCATGGTCATAAGACGACGCCGTCTCATCGGCAGCAGATGTTTTCACCATCATCATCCTCCTCATCAGTTTCATGGCGTGTGCCGAAGCGTAGTGTTCAGAAGCAACCTGGGTTTAATGTGGACTACTCACCCCCAAAGACACACCCTCCTTCTCACAACTGATCGTTCTATCTCATTGAATAACAACATCCATCAGTCATCACTAGTACTTAATTAACGGCCGGTTTTGGTTTATTCCACTCTTTAATTTGCAGCAATATATATTAATACTAATATATACTACTACTTCTCTTGGATTGTCAATGCATATTCCATTATCATAATTCATATCATAGCATGCATGCGTGGGAAGTTGTCAAGAAGTACTTGTATGACCTCATAGTCCTAGCTAGCTATAAGCTACGTATATATATATATATGTAGGGTGCAAATTAATGCTTACTAGCTAGTGTTGCTGGCAAAAGTACTATCACACGCAATGCTTAATTTTCATCCCATTTATATTGCTAGCTAGTTCTTCTTCTTTTCTACAATTTTTCTTCTTTCTTTCTACCTTTTCACATATTGTTGTAACGAGTACTGTAGGACGTGGGATTCGATCATTACACGATATTATTATTACTTTGACCTCTTCACGTGGGGGTGTGAAGTGCAAAGACATGTACGCATAGACACACCTGCCTAGCTAGCTAGCTAGCTAGCTAGCTATTCTACTTTTAGATGGTTATTTTTGGCTAATGAATTGCAATACATGCACTAGGGATAACACTTAATGGAAAAAATAATTTAGGGTACGTATATACATCACCACATGCTCAGTCTCACTGTAAATGGTAATGCCAGCAGGAGATAGATCACATATGATACATTTATATGTTCAATCAATCCGCGCAAGCAAATTAAGCTAGCTTTACTGCACGCATGCATATATGCATGTGGTACGTACCAAAACTGTGCATATATAGCATGAAAATAGCCCAGTAGGTACATATTGATTTCCAGAATCTTCAGATGATATGTTCGGACCAATTCGATCACTGAATTATATATGTATGTTATTCGATCCGTCCTCATCTTTGACCTTAATTTGATCGATTAATGTTGAGTGCATGCATCTTCAATTTTGATGTCAAGGCTGGTACGTACACAATGAATTGAATTAAAAAGCATTAAATTGGTGATCACATGCACTTGACTGATCGAAGGGAATACATATATCAATTCTAAAACTAATTAATATTGATGTAGCCGGGGAGCATATTTGTTGTGAGATGAAGTAGTGGTGTGTCTTAATTAATGAGGGATGGCACACTTATATGTATATATATATAGTACCTTGACCCCACACTAGTACTTATTCTAATTGGTATGTATTTGCCTTTGTTTGGAAGCTTAGCAATGAAGCTCCTAAGAGCAATGCTGTGAACACAAAAACATGCATGAGTGGGGACACTATTTCAATTGTTGATCGATCAGATCAAATATGACTTTATTTGTACTTGAATATATTTTTTCTTGAGTGAGATGTGTACTTAATTCTTAATGACACTTATCAATTCATTGATATGAGGTGAAAAATGTGGTAGATTATAAGTTCAAGTTTCAATATTTGTAATAAGAAAACAAATTTAAGAGGTCGATGGAGGATTTTAAACCCAATATCCCTGCAAATAAGATTATGATGCAATATTAAACAATCATTGTATTTGAAAAACTTAAACTTTTAGAGTTCAACCAATAATGTACGTATACCAATCTAACAATTCAAGCTAACAAGGTTAAGTTAAAAACCCCCACAAAGCAACCCAATGTATTTCTCCTCAAGTATAGTATACGTTTGTGACCTTTTGGCGGTTCCTTGCCTAACTTTTTGAGGTCGTTGACAATGCAATAAACTTCTAAGGCCAAGTCCACTTGGTCCATTTTTATTTTCATTTTGTTATGCCAAGAAAAGACGGTGAACCTTTTCTGCTGCTTGACCTTCATCGCATTATATAATATAATTGTTCACAAAACCATCCCCCAAGTCCATTTGATTTGATTTTTTATTACTCAACAATAGTTTAATCACATGCATACATCAACAATAGAGTGGTCATTGGAGTACACCATTCCCCAGAGGACCCACACCTAACAATAGAGAGACATAAGATGCAACATTTTCAAGGGTGTCTCCTAAAAACACATAAACTATAAATTTAATTCAACTGAATTTTCAAAATCCCAATAAACCAAATTATCATAATCAAGAATTTAAGTACCATCTTTTTTGTGTATGTCTAATGGAGACAAACATCCCATGCATCCCTAGTAGCCAAAATTCTCAACAAAGCCAACAAACAAATGCCATAAAATGAACCCAATGTGCCTCTTCCCAATGTGATCCAATGGCTCAAATTGCACCCCACCGAATCCCCATCATATAGCCTAGTTAAATTTCCGTTCCATGTTTCTTTGTTTTTTGCTTTCTTTCTCATTCATCCCAAAGAAAGAAAAAAGAAAAGAAAAAAAGAAGAAGGGGTAGGAGAAATTAAGTTGGAGATTCCAAGATGAGATCATTTCTGTCTACTTAAGAAACCAGATTTGAAGCTCCCCATACATTTTGTCTCCCAAGATTAAGTGGAGCAAGCTAACTTGTTTAATTAACCAATTAAATTAATTTGTACTCTAATTTATATAATATTGGGCATTAAGTACTCCTCAGCCTCTTCTTGGAGGTTGAAATTTTTTGTTGTACTTTCTGAAAACTGGTTATATGTAAACTTGTTTGAAGAATTTGCTGGAACAACTGGCAAGCAACTGGGGAGCTTTCATAATTTTAGGATCTCAATGAAGGATTTCACAGTACGTGCTAATTTATATTATAGAGGTGCGAAACGGGCCGAATGCTGGTCCATTTAAAATGGGTATGTTAATGCTTTGAGTAATGTCTGACCGATTGTCGGATCTGTCCTATGTTTGTGTTGGGCCTTCAACGAACCAGGCCCTTGGCATAGAAGCCCTTTACTTGTAGTTTTTTTACTTTTTTATTTCCTTTTTTGAGTTAAAACTCATTTTATATGTTTTTTTATTTAGAAATTTAGGATTAAATATCAAGTTTTAATACTTTTTTACAAAATCAGTTTTGCTCATAATTTTTAGGTTTGGCTACTAACTAATGAACTTGATTTTTAGAATAGGTCACAAATTTACAACTCATTTGTTTTGGACTTTATTTGTTTGACAAATTTGCCCTTTTATTGTTCTTTGGCCCACATATGATGGGTCTTAGATAAAATTTATAAAGTTTTGATAAAATTGTTTTTGATACTTTTTTATTGTCTTATAAATTAGTTAATATAATCTCAACTTTAGTTTTAGTTGTGACTGTACGACACTCAACTTCAAATTCAGTTGTGACTGAATGACAATCCCAGCTAAAATGTGATACAGTCACAATTAAGTTGTGACTGAATTGAATTTTTTTTAAGAGAATTTGTATTACAATATAGTATAAATAGAGGTCAAATCAATACTTTTATTCAAAATAATACTTAGTATAGTGGTGAGAGTTTTTTTTTCAACTTATCAAGACAATTACAACTAAATTGTAGACAGTCACAGTTAAGATGTGATTGGATTTTTTTATAGTTTTAATACAATATAGTATAAA
>QANT01000335.1:0-17802 GCA_003254885.1 Purshia tridentata
ATTTGATTTCTGCGACCATAAGGGCCATAGTCTCTTTATAAAGGGTGTTTGTCATTTATAGCCCTATAGCATAAAGGATACGACTATGGTAAATTGTCTAATACATATCAGAATGCAGAGTGAATTCTAAGAAGGTTACGGTATCTAGGAGAAAATCTACTAATGAAGGCCCCCAAAATGAGTGCTCATGTTCATCTGGTTGCATACTCATATACTGAAACACAATGAAAAATGAAGATTTATTATGCATATATACTCAGGTACAGGAGAGAAATATTGAACTTTAAATAAAAGGTTCAGCAATCCCAGAGCAAATAAGTTGACGGTGGATAGATGTATTATGTGAGCAGACAAGCTGTGAGAGAGTGAGAGAGAGAGAGAGAGAGAGAGAGAGAGAGGGATACTCTTTATTAACAGAATCTTCAATTGGAAGTGGGAAAAGAGGCTCAGTATCCCAGTCACGTGAGCCAAGTGTACCGTCAGCTGTTGCCTTGGTGATCATCTGAAAAAAAAAATTACAGGCCTTTATCTATCATTTGTATCCATATCCCAAAACATACACATATACAAAAGCATGAACATATATGTACAAAGAAAAATAAACTATGGCATTCACGTCCATGAAACTAAAATAGAGTTAAACAGCAAGCCAGCCAAAAGTCATGCCAAAAAAAAAGAAGGGAAATTACAAAAGGCCATAAAATTGTACGATTTCACAGTTAGCATTGCATAACTTCAAACCCATTTAGCTTACCTCCTTCATGACAGCCTGACAAGCAGCCATTTGTGCATCATCTTTACAGCGAGCCAAAGCCCTTTCGACATAACCACGCAATGACTTAGGGAACATACCAGGCTGCAAATGACAAATAAAAAAAAAAAAATATATATATATAAAGAAGAAGAAGAAGATATCATTAGCCAGAGCATAGATCACTAAGTCGTGAATTACAGAGCAAAACAGAAGACCTACCTTAAGTATAGAATCAGCAGTTGCACTGGATGGCACCTTGTCAAGTGAATTTGGCAGTGAAACACTGATGTAAGCAGGTTTTGCTGCTGCACTGGCTGTAGAGCTATCCTTGTCAATTTTTGGTAAACCAAAGGTCAAATTTGAGGTAATTCTAGGGTTTGTTGGAATCTGCAATTTGTTTACTCTTCGTGTATCTATAGATGGAACAGTTTGTGAGGGTGATTGGTAAGTATGAGACACGTAGGGCACCTGCTGAGAAGCAGGATACTGCATGCTGGATGTTTGAGAACATGCAGTTTTCTGTTGATCTTGAAAGCTATCATAAGAAGTGTTTTGAACCAAAGGCTTTTGAAAATGTGCTTGCATGGGACTACTATGGTGAATTTGAGATTGAGAAGTAGGAGCTCCATGATTCCAGTAACCATCATGAGCACCAACTACAGCACCAGGCTGGAAACCAGAAAATGACGACAATAATTTTACTAACCAAATACTATTGCAACAGCGTAGTAATATATAGAGATTTTTCAAATGGGATGAGATCATGAACATTAGAAATAAACATTAAAAAGGAGTATATTCGATAATATCAAGTTGTTTAGCCAGAAGAAATAAATTTCATAAAATTGCATTAATGATACCTGAAATAGATTTAAAAAGTGAAAGATTCATTAAACAAGGAAGAAAAATATTAAATATCATATTCACTTTACATATGAGTTGACACAAATTACCTCATGAACAATCTAATACTGAATTCTGAGTTATTAAAAAATAATAAAAAATTCCAACTAGATCCTAATCCTTTACTAAAACAAATTAAGCATGATCAACACATTTATAATATATTTCAAATATTCTGAAATTGCAAAAGAATCTTAACTACCATGTACACCAACAATAATCTTGAATGACACGATCAATCATTAATGACAACTATAGTAATATGAAAACTAGAATTCAATAATTAATAGAAATACACAATGCACCATATCAAGCAGAGCAATCATATGAGGGCATGTAACTTTTTCTAAACCCTCTGTGAAAGGAGATTCAAACCTGCACTGATGATAACTCAGCTGAACTGGATTCTGGCCTCCAAGAAGGAATGTATGGAGGTGGTGGTGGTAGCTGGCTGTCTGAGGTTTGATACCCAGTTGTAACGCTTGGGACCGGACATCCCACATTGGGTGCAGTACTAACAGACATGTTCTCAGTCCCAGGAGCACAACTGACTTCTGTTTGATTGTAATAATCTGCCCATTGCTTATTGTAATGCTGCTGATAATTTTGTGAATTTGAATTCGCAGTAGCTGAACTATATACACCAGTAGTGTCTGGAGTATATTGTGGATATTGATGAGAGGTATAATTTGCATAATTTCCGCCATTCCAAGCGGTGGTCTGATTATTGTAACCGCTACTTGGGTAGCCTCCAGCTGTCTGATAATCAGCAGGATTGTAGTAAGTGCTTGAATAACTTGCAGACCCAGCATAAGACCCTGTATTCTGAAATGAGGAGGAAAGAGGCTGATAAGGAGCACCTGTATTTTGATATGCTCCTACGGGTTGTGTGTAGGAATGGTTGGATTGCTGCTGATAGTTGTTATTGTTAAAGTAACCTGGGTATCCTGTGCTTCCATAACAATATGGATCAGCTGGATTTTGGTATGAAGCATAGCTACTGTAATCTTGCGGCACATTTACTGTTCCCAAACTCGATGAACTACTCCCAGGTGGCTGTGCATGCTGATCATATTGATAAGCTGAATGAGAATGAACCCCATTATCTGTGGAGCTATTATGAACGGTCCATGATGAGGCTTCCAACCCAGTTTTTGAGGGAAGATATGGCGCCTGTCCTTGGCTTGCATTAATTATATGGCGATTCTAAAGCACAACACAAATAAACGCATATTCAGTTTTCACAAAACATTAATCAACAAAGCACATTTAACTTCTAGGAATAGAACATCGAAACATGAACTGTTTGAACTAAACCAAACCACGGGAAAACAATCATAAACTTCAAAACTTCCACAAATTTATCCAAAAAAAACTACCGAAAGTGAGCAATGGGTATGCATAGAGGGTGCATATTAAACTAAATTTCAAACACACCCTATATGGCAACCAAAGCTGCTCACATCAAACCAAACCTCTAACACTGAAACAAAACATAAATAGGAGCTCACACAGGAGCTGGTAAATTATTAATCACCTCTAGCGAATTGGGGTCCACTGGAGCAATGGTCTCAGTATTACCTCCTTGGTTCATCATTTCTTTAACATCCTGCTCAATAACAAAAGCCAAATATTAATTAACCAAACAATAAAAACAAGTATCATATTATGTAAAAGCCACATATTCAGCTAAAAAAAGTCGATCCTCACCTTCAAACAAAAGCCCAGTATCAACCTCAAAACGCAGTTTGACTAATCTAACGCTAATTAACGGGATCGAAAGCAAACCGGGTAGAGAGAAACCCAGAAAACAGATTGAGATCAACAACAACAACGAACAAGAACAAAAAAAGAAAGAATTTCAACTAAAAAAACCTAATATTACAGCAAAATTATGTATGAAATTTACAAAAATCAGGAAAAATATTTAAAAATTAGAAGGGAATCGGCGAGAACAGCGATAGAGATATGCGGGAGAAATTTGAGAGAGAGAGAGAGAGAGAGAGAGAGAGAGAGAGAGAGAGAGAGAGAAGGGAGAAGGGGGTTCAAACGGGGGTCTGGTCTAGGTTGTGGGTCGTGTCTTCGTTTGCGAGTTTAAGACTTGGAATGTTGGCGGTAGACGAAGATAATTATTTGCTAACTGTAAATTGCTTTCTCTGCGTATTTACCACAACTTACTCTTTAAAAAGGACCGTCTTGCAACCCTCGTAACAAGTAATCAATACAACGAGTGATATCAAAATAATTAAAACTTAAAATCTATGTCGACCATATTATATTGGAAATAGCATTACTCTTTGCAGTATTTATTCCTAGTTACGTTAGGAATCATTTTAGTTTTAATCCTAGCAGTTTATCAAAAATTTAATAATTAATGTGTAAAGATTAAATATGCAGTCAAGTTTTGCATTTAAAATAGGTTTTTTGTACACTTTACACATTTGAATTTTGGGGTCAATCTCACTTTACTATGTGAATTAGAGTTTGCTTAATTGGCCGAGAATAAAAACTCGCTTTACACACTCGGGTTTGAACCTCTTATTTCCTGTAATAAAAAAAAATATCACTTTACCACCTGCAAACAAAATTAGAATTAGAGTTTGCTTAATTGGCCGAGAATAAAAATTCGCTTTACACACTCGGGTTTGAACCTCTTATTTCCTGTAATTAAAAAAAATATCACTTTACCACCTGCAAACAAAATTCAAAATTGTGTCAATTGATCTTACCACATTAATTGAATTTACAATTTGTTGCAATGTGTAACCTCGTTCTGATTTCGTCACTATTTCTGTTAAAATAAGAGCATATTTTCCAAGTCAATTTCATATAAATTGAGATCAACTCCAATGTTCAATTGGGAGAGAGTGTAAAAAGCCTTTATAATATATGCCTCAAATCATTTTCTTAGCGAGATGTGCGATTAAAATTGAAAGCTAAATAAAATGAATGCAAACCATTTTCGACATTCAAACATTTATCATAGTAAATATTTGATAAAAAGTGTGGGTGTAATATTTACTTATTGCTTGACCATCGTATAAGATGTTAAAGTGTATTAAATTATTGTACAAGTGTTTTTATAATAATAAATTCGAGGAAAAATGAAATAATATAAAAGCTTTTTCTAATTATAATAATTTGGTTGATGAGCGATGACTATCCTACTATATTTATCCTGTAATTTTACCAAACACACTTGATGCATTTGTTTTCTTCTAAATTTTAAGACCCAATCAAAGATAGAGAAACGTCAAATTCTTGTCACGAGTGTAAGGATAGACATTCTCATAATGAACCCTTACAATAAACTTAGGATGAGTCTCAAATACAAGGACCGGGCCTAGGCTACAGATATTAATAATAATGGGCCAATGGGCCTAAGCAGAATCCCAAGGCTGAGATTAGATAAAAGAGGCCCATAAAGTGGCCCAAAACTCAGAAACCATTGGTTCGATTACCAATCCGAACCCAACCCTTAGTACTACGCGTCTTCTCTCTTTTTTTCTCCGGGAAAATGGGACAAGTCCTTTTCCAATGACCCTATCCAATATCATGTGAGGTGCATAGTATTCAACTACTCCCAAGTCGGCAGCTGCTATTTACTTCGATACAATTACCAGTACCAAACACAAACACGGTCTAGCACATGCAATGTTGTCATTTTCTGATATCCAGCTTCAACTACTGACAAAGATTGCCATTTTTTGGCCTTAAATTGAACTGAAATGGAAAATCAATTCCAGAAATTTCCATTACAGCCACCTTTCATACTTCTATTTCTGTTAAGCTTTATTAGACTGAAAAATACAAGGAAGAAAAACTCAGCACCATAGGCTCATTGACCATCTCTGTCCCAACTCTGTCACAGCGATTTAATACCCCACTTAAAAGTGCATCAGATGCATCCCTAATTATATGCCACAGTTCTTTCATTTCCTATTTGGTCATCCAACAACATATTCCCCACTCCTGTCATAGTAAAATCAGTCAAGTAAAATATCAGTGAGGCAACTAATCCCCATTACATCTCAACTTTACTTCTTATTCATTCCTCTTCAATTTAGAAGTTATGGTTATCATGTTATGGCTATGGACTATAATTATGGATCAAAATCTGCTATTATTATGATTATATTTGTAGGAAGAGGGGGGCAGTTATGACAATTTAGTGTGTCAGGATCCAACTGCAACCCTGTTGCTGATCTAATGTGAGGAAACTACCAAAAACACATAACAACCAGTTAATACCTCAGAATATCCACCATCCCTACCAAAAATTCAAAAAACAAGGTTTCATCGTCTGCAGGCAATTCACTTGTTCAGTTACTCCCCAACACATTCACCTGTACAATCCACTCTACAAATAGATCCAACAAGTTCACAATATGACTCAAAATCAACCCAATTTTTCACTTTGGCAAACTTCATTGTAGTGCATGGCATACAAAGCAGCAAATGCCAGGGGATGTGTCTTCATCAGTGTAACCAACTGTAACCCCATCCTATTCCCATTTTGTAGCTGATTCCAGACATGATATACATCAATTATAACGTAAAACCGACTTCGCATACGCATTGAGTGACGACTCCAGCAAGTTCATAAACAGTATATGCCATTACGCTTTTTTTTCTTTTTAAATTTCCTAATATAACTAGAGCATGTCAGTGACCCATTCAAGAAACAAAGAAACACATCAGAAAATATACTCCAACACAGCATTATTCAGCCATGAACTTCTTTAAGACTCCATTAACAGTTAATGAGAAATACCAAGAGTTAAACCACTAAAAGGCCTAACAGCAGATCCAGAACTTGCTGTCTTAACCCATACTGCGATTGTCATACATCAGAAACAAACTTCTTCTACTTCACATCACTCTCCAATATTCATGCCTTCTGCATACCATTAGAATTTAGAACCTCCCAACAAGAAGATGCTCAGCTATATTCAAACCACATACAAGATCCAAGCTTGTTTTCCGATCACTGCAGATCACATAACAAGGAATAGTGAAGGTTTCAGCACAAAGGAACAAGCTGCATCAACAGGCTTCTCATCTTAGGTCACACAGATAATTATACCTGGGCAAGAAATTAAAGGAATAACAGTTCGAGCAACAGGAAGATGGATACGAAGAACCAGACAAGTAATAGGCAACTAACAACATAGTTATTACTGGAGCTTTATGACCTATATATACTAGTGAAAAGTAATGATAGTTCCTTGCAGGATACCTGCCCTGGTCCACCAAACATCAAGACCAATGGCAGAAACAACCTCAGAAACAGGGAGAATCTCCAAGGAAGCATTTAAATAACCGACTCCATGAGAATAACCTTAAGAGATGTGATAAGAACCAAGACCTTAAACAGTACAAAACTTGCTAATGAAACTCGGGCACTATATATAAAGCCCATAATTATTGAAATGAGCCTTGCGAAGAGTAACCACCATAATACCAGATGCAAGCTATTTACATGGCAGACAATTAAGCAAGGTTGTACTGCATCCAGTCCTGAAAATGACAACTTGATTTGTGATTTGAGCCAATAGAACGTCCCAGACTAGCCTGTGAAATGGCTAATTCTCTTTGCTGGTCCACCTTCTGCATGAACAACAGATCCTGAATCCAAGGTCATGGCAGAAGCAAAATTAAAATCTTTTTCTCTTCCCCCGTGAGATATCATCAAACCCACCATCATGCCAGGCATGTCCACCGTGCCTGTAATTTGCTTCCTGGTCCTCAATGTCTCTCATTCTTCTAGGTGCATTTCCTGGCCGGTTCTTAATCCTTCTGTCAAAGTCCCTTTCTCTCACATTGCCTCTTTCTTGAAACTCAGTGCCAACATCTGGGCAGAACCTAAAGGCCCTAGGTCCATCCTCTGTGTTAAGATGGAATGTCTCACCATCAGCACCATTATAAGGCGGCCTAAATGAACGGACAAGTCCACGTCTCTCACCAAACCTTCTTCTCTCATCACCATTTCCCTCACCACCAAGTTCATGCAAACGACCAGAATGCATAGGCCCCCCAAAGTAACCATCATTGTCTGGCCTTTCTCGGGGATCTATGACATCAAATCTCCTGTTTCTGAGTAAAATCCGCCCAGAAGGACTCCTATTAGGAATGACAGCCCTTGGATGACCATGGTCCCTGCCAGAATCCATATCCCTCAAATCATTCGATGGATTCCTTCTAACCACCATCTCTTCAGGAAAACATGGGCCATCAGGAGATCTAAACCTTTCCATCCTGTAAGTTTGTGGAGATCTTCGATGGGTCAATTCTCCAGGCCCACCAAACCCATCTGGAGATCTTCTTCTAGGGGAAGACCATGGCCCAGGGGAACGAGTCCTGGATCTTATAGGTGATTTTGAATGAACTCGAGGAATACCTCTTCTCTGGACAAAAGAAAAGGTCCTATTTCCTCGTCCAAATTGACCATCTACTCCTTCATATGAAGGTTGGGTACGCGTGAACATGGGATCTACAGTGTCATCAGGAAAACCACCCCTCATAAACTTCTCATTACGCCTCATGCCAACCATATCAGAAGCATCCTCACCAATGCATCTAGTTGGGCTCATATTTCTTGAATTTCTGCGAGACATGTGAATGGAATGTGCCCCAACAGGAGATCGCCTCCTTGAGGGTATACGGTGGTTAATTGGTCCATCATTTGAAAGCTTTCTCCCTCCACGACCTGTACCAACAAATGCACCATCGGAAGCCATATTATAAGTATTATATTCAAGGTGATCAGAATCATCAGGTGCATATTTATGTCTGGGGACACGATAGTTCATTTGATTATTATAAAGCTCCGAAGAAAAGTTACGATCAGAACCCCAATCACCACGATTAGTCATCCTCCCTCTACCACGTCTAAAATTCAATCTAGGATTTCTCAGAGATTGATCATGGTATCGGTCCCTTGAAAACCTGTGGGTACTGTCAACATATGGTTCACCTCTGGAAAAAGTGACAAAGGCAGAAGTGTTAGATTATAATACAACTATTAAGCCTCAAACAAAACAAGAGATAAAGTAAAAATGAAGGAGAAATAATCACCTCCCCCGAGGATATATTTTATCATCCTCTGATGTTACATCAGGTAATATTTCTCTGCCAACTCCTGATGGCAATGGCCTGCCTGAAACTGATCTTGATTTACTAGGGGAGACATTTGAACACCGGGGCAAATTAATGATCCGGCTACGCTGTCCTCCAGTACTAGTATCCTTACATGCATTATCACCACTACCAGATGTTATGGACAAAGTTGAATCACTCATTGGAGCCAGGTCAGATTTATTAACATTCAGCTCTGTACCCTGAGCAGTAGCCACCACAGTCCCTTGGCTTCCAATAGTGACTTGGTCAGAGCATAACTCTGCATCCTGAAACTTCTGGGCATCATTCTTCCCTGATTGATCATCAAGAGCTTGTGTTGTCACAGCCTTGATGGACCCTATCATGTCAGCTCCGCTGGTTAGCTTTTCAACAGCCAATGGTTCTTCCAAACACACATCTTTATCAGAGCCCACATCAGATTTATCATTAAGAACTACATCAGAAGATTCTTTATGATCATTGTTACTTGTTTCAGCAAGATTGTCTGTTTTGATGTCTTTTGCCTCTATACAGAATGAAGTACGAGGAACATTGTTAAGAGGACCCATAAACTCCATCTTTTTATGATCGAAAACATCATGATCAACATGTTCCACTTCTCTTGAATCACATAAGGGTTCCTCTACTGCAGTACACTCAAGTGAATCTCGGACCTCACCGTCTTCATAGTCATCATCTTTACCATCTTGTTCTGTATCAATAGCTGTATCTAAAGCATGATTACCATCTGATTCATAATCAGAATCATAAGAATCTTCCAGCATATCCGCAGATATATTAATCTTTTCCTCATCACTTGCAGAACCCTCACCACTTCTACGTGAATCAAGGGGGTGATCATTCATGAGTTTCAATTTACAACTCTCACCATCAACATTGTCTTCTTCAGTTCTCATACTGTTTACCTTACTATCAAGGCCCAGAGATATAGCATCCTGCTCATTGTTTTGACATTCTTCCTGAGGCACCTTTGCATTGAAGTTACCCAAATGGTTTGTCACATCCCCACTCATAGTCAGCTCTGTTGAACAAGAAGGCTTTCCAGTCAACTCTGTTAAACATGAAGGCTTTCCAGCAAGGGAAGACATCTCTGCAGTTATAGGCAATGTCATGTCATGAGAACGATTATCTAGACCTTGTATCACATGCTTATCCAGTTGGACTGATGTCTCCTCAATTGACTTGATTGTTTCTTGATTATCCTCGATACTTGGTTCAGATTTTATGGATCTAGGATCAACTAATTTTTGGGTGCTCATATTTAAAGACTCAAAAGCTCCAAGAGTGCACTGCTCAGCTACATCACGCTTCCCTGCTCTATTACTATCTAATAATCCCATAGTATTGGGTTTTGCTATGTTAACATCCAATTTGACGCTCTCATCAAATGGTTCTGGTTTTACAGTTCTACGATTACCCATGTTCAGATTGCTAGTTGGCCCAGCCAATCTTGGCAAGTTTGTAGCAGAAATAACCGAGTCCAAATCTGATTTATCGGATGAACTAGAAGGTTTTTCACATGGGTTTGGCTGTGAACAAGATGAACTAAGGCGTAAAAGAAGAGAGTCAACAGTTGTGGATGCTAGGTTGACATTAGTTCTGTTCTGAATTTCAACGTTGGTCTGTTTTTCTGAACTATCACCAGATTCAACCATCCCGGTTGGGAAAATCAACAGCTTTGCATCATGTGTCCCACCAGTTGTGTTCATCCCATCAACAGATACAGAAGTATCACTAACAGAATCTACCCAGGCATCCATTGGTGTATTCAAATCCCAGTTTGCACGACATGCACGCATTTGAGCACCACAGGAATTCAAATCTTTATCATTACTCTTGGATTGGCTGCTGTTTTTCTCTTTACTTAAAGACAAATTCAGTGAAAGAGGCTCTAGGTTATCCTGATTTGGGTGACTCCCATCACAGTCTCTGTTTTGGCCTGTCAAAGCTGGAATAAGATGTTCTTTTAAACCTAATGATAGCTCAGTACTCTCAGCAACAGCAGGCATTTCTTCCTTACACTTCATTGCTACTTTATGCTTGCTATGCATAATCTCCTTCCCTAAATTAGATGCAAGAGCTTTAGTTGGTGCTAAATTCAACTCACATTTCCCTAAAGTCACCTGGGGTGCAGGATTATCAGCCAACACAAGCTTCCCTTTTCTCTGCATGTCATCCAAAGAACCCGATTGAACTGTAAGGCTAGGTTCCTCAAGTTTGACTTTAGAGAAATTATCACTGCCTTGGACCACATTAACATTTGTAACATCGGAGCTTCCTCCTCTATTGTCAGATACAGGATTTTTGGTTGTATCAGAAAACCCAGAACTGGTTGTAATACTAGCATTTGAAACAGTTGAACCCTGAGATGGGCTAGATTGTTCCTTCTGTACAGAACCATTTTTTTCTGGACACGAAGATGGGTCTTCAGGTGGAGGTGAAGGCGGCCTCACTAATGGAAACCTCCTTTTCTTAATAGGAACACCTGCAATATAATCACTAGACTTCCGGATAACGGGTTTAAGCCCAGTCTGCCAATAGAAGATTTAATTAATCAATATTCAGGAAAACAATAAATTTGAATCATTCTCTAATCTCAGCTAGCAGTAATTCAGAAAGGAGATAAACACCTCTTCATTCCCTGAAACTGGCATGGCTCCAAAATTTTGCAAGCTTATTATTACCCTTCTCTCTGTCTATAAATAAAAGGCAATAGCAATTAGCAAGGCCTCGATATGATTCTGAAGTCACTTTCAAGACCTGAACTACCAGCTACAGATCTATTTTCTACAAACCAAATTCAGTTAGCTAAGATGATCATGCAGTTTCCCAGATCTTCTAGCTATCACAACCGACCAGTATGAAGCACCTGCAAACAAAAATAAAATAAAGCTACACCTTAGCAATAGAACCCATTTAAAAATATAAATGAATTCCAAGTAATACCACATATTATATGTCAACGACATAAACTAATCAGGAAATAATGATATATGAACTTCAAAGGAACAATTTACACATATCAGAAGATGAGTCAAGAAATCATACTGGCTGATTGGTAAATCGATTCGATTTTACGAAAAAAAACAAAAAAAGAGTTTTTTATTTTATTTTCTTCTATTTTTTGCATGACCAAGTCCAAGCTTAAAAAGCCCAGAAGCGATTATGCAAGATGAACACACAAAATAAATTGTAATATATATATACATAGATATATTCAGACAAGAAAACTATATTCAAATCAATTTGCCAACTCTAAGATATCTTCAAGAGTAATTAAGAACAGGAGCAATTAAACACCAAATCGACCCCACGAAATACAGAAACGCAGACAGTTTCTCTTGTAATAAATGAACCCAAAAAAAATCATTTCCAGGTGAGTTTGAACTGTTATTAGCCAAACGACCGAAGCTTTTGCAATCCAACATAAAACAGAGTTTTCTGCATCGTAAATAAACATTTTCATGATCCTCAAACATTTGAAAGCCCGATGGACCCGATCGCGAGGAAACGAGTCAGATCTACTAGTTTTGACGGAAACAAAAGCAAATATGTATGCGAAATTGAAAGCAGTCCAGAAGCTTCCGGGAAATACCTGAAACCAAAACCAAGACGCGCGCGCGTTGACCAAAAAAGGAACAACAAAATCAGAACCGAAGAACACAAAGATGGCAGAAAAATAAGAAGAGAAAGAAGAAGGAGAAGGAGAAAAGCAACGACCTGCTACGAGAGAGAGAGGGAATAAGGAGTTTGGTCAAGCTCTGCAACTTGAAGGAAATTTCGGAGGTGGTTGATTGAGAAAGAAAAGAAGGAAAGAAAGAGAGAGAATCTAATGAAAGGTGTTGGCACTGTTGGCTAAATTGTCAGCCTAGGGTTTGCAGTTATGCTGTGTGTGGCCTTCTATAATTGCGGTCTTATATTCATTTATTTTCATGGACTAGTTGTCCTGTCTGTCGCGGGAGTTCAACATCACTCTTTTCAACTCTCAACTACTCTCTTCCACGTACGTCACTACGAATAGATCAAATCTTACTCTGACGTGTTCCGCAACTTGCCGCCCTTCTCTCATCTTCCTTTCTTTGCCCTTCCCTCCAAGTAACGTCAGTTAAACTACCATTTTTCCATGGCCTTCTATAATATTTACTATCTAAATATTCTTTCTTTTGCTCTTCATTTATGCTTTTAATATTTTAGATAACTTTGAATATTTTAACCATGCAACAAGCCTAAGAAACTTGAGTTTACAATTTATTCCAAGTCTTTTTCAGTGATGAGAACACGTTAATACAGAATTTGTTTTTTTTCTATTTAATTTAAACTAATGGGAAGAAATGACATTTAACCAAATTTGGAGGAAAATGACACCCACAACAACCATTCCGAAACAATTCACGATCACTTTTGGTCCATGCGAAATTAATTTAAATTTGTTTTTTTTCTATTTAATTTAAACTAATTGGAAGAAATGACATTTAACCAAATTTGGAGGAAAATGACACCCACAACAACCATTCCGAAACAACTCACGATCACTTTTGGTCCATGCGAAATTAATTTAACATCAAAGTGAAACATTTAATTATATTTTTTATTTTAATTAAAATTCAACTCAAAAGGACACACACCGTTTACAACAAAGATCAAATTAAAAATCCAAATTTTGCACGGATTTTATTTTAAAACTAGAAGCCATTTACACTTCAATTATTTATTGGGAAAATCACATTCTGCGAATCAGTTGTCACTTGCAATTTGCAACCATGCCCACCAACAGAATAAAATAAAAGTCTCAACCAAAGAGTTAAATTTTGGTATTGGGAAATTTTTAATGGAAATTTTAACAAAAATTTTGAAAAAATTTCGATTTCATTAATATTTTGACAAAAATGACAGAAATTGTTATTCAAATATGGAAATTTTGAATAAAATTTTACTATATATTTATTTAACATATAATTTACTATACTAATAAAAAAATATTGAAGAAACCAAATTTTATAATAGGTTTCATCTGTTAAGGTAATTATAATGCACGCTAGTAACAAATACAGTTAAATAAAATTAATATAATTAATAAATGAAATTAGTATATTATTTATATTTTATATTTTTTAGGATAAGGTATAAAATATTAGAGATTTAAGCCTTTTATTTTTAATTATTTTTTGGTATAGAAATCTATAAGAATTTAAAGTTTAAAAACAATATAACGAAATCCCAAAATAAAAAACCAAATAAAACCTCAAAAGTAAAGATTAAATGTAATTTTCTATTAAATGAAACCCAAAGCTAAAGAACTACAAATCCCAAAATTTTTTTTTTCAATTGCCTAAATGCCTCAAACAGTTAAATCCCAATTAATTTTAAATTTTTTTCTTTTCTTTCCTTTTTTTCCGTTCTTTTCTTTTCCTTCCTTCCCACTCTCTTTCCCTTTTTTTTTTTTTCTTCCTCCCTCACACAGCAATCACCACCATTTCCGACCACCAAGCATGCCTTTTCCGATCAACTCAAGGCCACCAACGAAAGCCCTAAATGCCGACCATCTTCTCCTTCCCTTCCTCCACACCGACTAGCCACCGTGTGCTTCCAAAATTGCAAAATTAAAGCTTGCCAAGTTGCCACCACCAAATTCTTTTGCGGATTTCGACCACCTCCGAGCTTCGATCACCTATTTTTTTGTAGATTTTTCTTCCCTTACCACAGGCTTTTATTCCCTTAAAGTTTTATATGCCAATTTTTTATAATTTTAATTTTGATTTTTAAGATTTAAATAGAATTCGAAAATTTTGAAAAATTTCAAATATTTCAATGAAATTTTGAAAATTTTGACAAAATTTTTGAAATTTACACAAAATTTAGAAGAAAATATTTTAAAATTCTCATACCTTCCAAAAACGAAAATTTTAAAAAAAATTTCAAAATTTAACCCCTTGATCTCAATCAATAAAGAATTAAATTAAATTAAAAAAACAAAATAAATAATAGAAGAAACCCATGCCATACAAAATGAAACAAGGCCGAAGAAGAACGGGGCCTACTTTCAAGCCAGAGGTCCAAGCCCAACACATTAACCCAAAGCCAGGCATACACAATTTACATCCTCCACGCAATCACACTAAAAGTGCAAACAGAACAAAATAGAGCATGCATTTCAAAATCCACGAAATTCCCAAATTAAACAATTTTGGATCTTTGGCCAAAAAAAAAAAAAGAACAATTTTGGATCAAACACCACCGATCATTTCGTTCCCATTCCATAATTCAACAATACCCAAAACATAAATGTTCATACCATTAATCACTTTACAAAGAACATAACAAGTTTTTTAACTCCTAAACAAAGTAAAAACCACCTAATATTATCCACTAAACCGATCCACAACTCATTTTCTTGATAGCAAGACTTCAATGGTCACAGAAATCTTAACCACCAAACCCGTACAGGGTCCTTCCCTGCCTCTTGAGCGCGTAGACCACGTCCATGGCCGTCACAGTCTTGCGGCGAGCATGCTCAGTGTAGGTCACAGCGTCTCTGATCACGTTCTCCAGGAAGATCTTGAGCACGCCACGTGTCTCCTCGTAGATCAGACCGCTGATACGTTTCACGCCTCCTCTGCGAGCCAAACGACGAATGGCTGGCTTGGTGATTCCCTGGATGTTATCACGGAGGACCTTACGGTGCCGTTTCGCTCCTCCCTTTCCCAACCCCTTGCCTCCCTTGCCACGCCCAGACATTTTGATTCAAGCTGAGATTTCTGAAAATATGGAAAAGATTAAGCTCGTTAGGGATGAAAGAAACCCTAAATTCACAATTAGAAAACACCTTAAATTCGAGAATTAGTGATAATTTGCTGAGGAAAATGGGAGGTCTGAAAAAATTATAGAGTACGGAAGTTCAAAATTTCAACAGAAAACAAAACATCTAGTTGATTTTGAGTTTTTGTTCTCGTACCCAAATTTTCTCGGCAAACAAACGAAAATTACAGACTCGAACAGGAAAAAGCATTACGGGTAAGACGAGCACAGATAATGAACAGCATAGTGACTAAGAATCTAATTATAAACCACATCCCCACAATCAAAGTTGCATTTGATAAAACAATACAATGCCCAATAAGATATTCAATCCAAAACCCTAAATTACGTTTCAAAGATTAAATCACAGCTAAAACAATCCAAATATCTTTAAAATTCAATAATAATAAAGAACAAACATACAAAAAAATCTTAGAACGAAGCTTGAAGACAATGATGTCGAGAAGAAGACGAACCTGAATCGCACACACTTCAATGACCTCGAGACAGTAACTAAAAGCGACGCAGAGATAGATTGGTTGCAAGGAAAGGATCTGTAGCTAGTACTTATAGCGATACCTGTCGAATGCTACTCAGGGTCAGGCCTCGATCCGTGACGCAGATTGTCTTGATTCATTTAACGGACGGTTGAGATTGTCTGTTTCAACTCACTGGGATCGGTGACGTGGCATCGGAATCGAGCGGGACTTTTGATGTTAGTTTTGATCTTTGGATAACGATTTTTTTTTTGCGCTTTTTCTTTTGGGCATCTTGTTTGCCGCTTTACCCAAACTTTCGCGGCACCGCCCTTCTTCAAATTTCATAAATTTATGATTAAATAGTCATTTTGATCTACATATTATTATATTTATATCAGTTTGATCCTCAGACTTCTAATTTCGAAAATTAAGGACTCTAACTTTTTTATTTGGCCAATTGAAGACTTTTCCATCAATTTACATATTTTTATCCAAATTTAGTGAGAAATAAAAGAGAAAAAAATGACGCATGATGAAAAAATGATAAAATCTAAATGAAAAGAATCATCTTGCCCTCAAAAAAAACTTTACATGGTGTTATAAAAATATAAATTTGGATAAAAAATGTGTAAATTAATGGAAAAATTCTCAATTGACAAAATTGAAAAAGTCAGAATCCTTAATTTTCCAAATTAGAAGTTTGGAGACCAAATTAATACAAGTATAATAGTCTAGAGATCAAAATGACTATTTACCCTAAATATATTGGTTTACATTTACTTGATACTTCGTAGTTTTATTTTAATTTATTATGATCGTTAATATCTATACATGGTTGGTCTATAATTTACATGTACACGAAAAGTATTATTCTTTTTTCATCTCCTAAAGTATGTATATTGTTACAAAAAATTCAGTATAATGCATATCTCGTATAATATATGCGGAAGCAAAATTTCACCTAGTTAGACAAAATACATGAATAAATTATAATTAATAAATAATATTTTATGTCAATGAAAAATTAGTAGTGTTGGCCAAAAATCACCAAGAATCAAGTTACCTTAAATGAATTCTAAGTATGTATTTTTTTGGACTATAATCATGTACCTTGACTTTGATCGTGACTTAGTTGTGGCCAGCAACTATGGCCATGTATCACATTCTTAGTTGATTAGGAATTTGAATTTCTTCCTCCAAATGAAGTTTGAATCACCTCCCTAATGTGTAAGAAAGTTGGTGATGACCTAAATAACATATATTTTTAGAGATGGTTTCATTATGTTTAGTATATTGATTCCATTATTTTGTGTGTTATTATAAATCGTGCCCATGTGTAGTGGTGCATTTGGAATCCCTAATCCAAAGGTTACCGACAGCTAAGAAAGGTGATTCAAGGCTTCATGCTCTTGTGTTTGAGGGGTCGCCCAACCCCTACCTCCAAACGTTAGTCTGCTACTACGGTGTGAAACTTTGGCCTTTTACTAAGGAATGTATGTTTTACAATGGCTTTCGCTAAATGGTTTGTTCAAGGAAAAAAAAAGGTCAAACATACCTCCTTGTTACGGTTTTACTCGTTCTCTCAACAATAGATAGAGAAATATTACTAATTTAATTGGGGTGAGAATTTATATTCTTGCAAAAATATTATATAATAGAATAATTGTAACAATTTCTATAAAATAACAAAATTTCAAAAGGTTAATTGACTTTAAATACCAAATTTCAATA
>QANT01000337.1:0-12677 GCA_003254885.1 Purshia tridentata
AAAAAAAAAATTACAAAACCCACTGAGAGAGAGAGAGAGAGAGATCCAGTGTGGGGGAGGGGTTTTCACGACGGTGGGGTCTGGGGTGCGGATGTTTTGGGAGGGGTCTCGGGTTTAGGAGAGAGAGAGGGGCGGTGGAGAGAGAGAGAGAGAGAGAGAGAGAGGGAGATTTGCAGAGAAGGTGACGGCTGGAGGAAGAAGAAGGTCGCGAGGAAAAAGAAAAGAGAAGGCTGGGGGTTTTAATTTTTAGACTTTGGGCGACCAACTTATTGCATCGCCCAAAGTCTGATTTTTGTCACCCCATTTCGTCGCAAACGCATTAATTTGTCACGCTTTTTGAGCGACGAACTGTGTATTTTCGTCGCCCAAAGTCACTTGGTGGAGGCGAAATAAGCTTCGTCGCCAAAGGTCTTGGGCTGATGAATTGGTTTTATTGTCGCCCATAATGTCGTTTTGTGATTACCTTGAGGCGACGAATATATTATCGTTTCCCAAAACTGTTTTGGGATGAAGAATTAGTATTGTCGTTGCCCAAAGTATGCTTGAGTAACTACATATTTTGTTGCCCATACGCTTTGCATTTAGGGCGACGAAAAGTCCATTTAGTCACCCAAAGTGTTCTGGGGCGACAAAACTTGCTCCGTCATCCAAACACTTGTTTCTTGAAGTGAATTATGGTCCGAAGAATTCAGGCTGCACCACTTTAAAGTGTAATAATTCTCTTGAATAAAAAGGAGATTGGAGAAAGAGAGAGAGAGAGAGAGAGATATATATATATATATATAGGAAGTTTCCATTGTAGGATCCTATGTATAAAAATTATTTGTAGGATATACCTCATGGGACTCTCATAGTTTTTCAACAATCCGAACCTTTTATTTTTTAGATCTCTATCATAGATCATCCTTGCAATTGGCCAAATCAGAAATTATTTGCCTATCTAACTTTGATCAAACAAATAGACAAACCAAAATTTTAGATAAAGCCGTTTATTTGTTTGATCTTAGATAGACAAATGATTTTCGATTTGGCTAATTTTTTGTAAAGATGATATATGAATAAAGATCTAAAAAATAGATTGTTCGGATTGTTAAAAAACTATATAGTAGTGGGTCTCACGAGATATCTTACATTTATTGTTAAATGTAGGATCCTACAATGGAACCTTCCTATATATATGTGGAGATTTTCTCCGGTGAGGATGACTGTACTTTTTAACTTTTGTGGACGCCGATACAGTGCCGACAGTGCAGACATGGGTCGACACAGATGATGTGCTGTAGTAAGTTTTGGAATTTCGTGTCGACACGCTGTCTACTCCATATCTGCACTGTGTCAACATCAGCAAATTTTGAAAAGTGCAGTCATCCTCTCTAGAGAAGGACTGTATATATATATGTGAGTGTCTGTGCGCATATGTGTGTGTGTCAATTCAATTCATGACCGGCTCTTTTGTTTTTTTTTTTGGTAACATTGAAGGAAATTGACTATGGGTCTTGAGCTAACCCAAAGGACTTAGTAATGACTGGCCTATTTTTTGATTAGTAATGGAGCTTGCATTGTCTCTGGAGAAACCGACAAATGAAAAGCTACTCAACCTACACCATGTAAGGAATCTATATTATGTTAGATTGAGATGATGATAATTTAATTAGCTTATTATACCTGGTAAATTTGATTTTGCTTCACCAATAACATATCCTTTTATTTCTCCTATTTTTTCCATGCAGGTGGAAGCCAATAACCCACAAATAATTCTCAATATTATTTTATTTATGTCTTAAAAAAGCCCCTTTCCTGTTTTCTAAAACTGTTTGCTTTGCTTGGCATATCAGGGGTTTGGCATGCACTTTGATCAGATGCTGCTCCATGATGAGGTTGATGCAATTGCTACTTGATTCATCGCCTTTAAATCTTTCAGAGATTACCAGTTTGAAGGTGCTTGGATGTTGTTGCACATGACTTTATCTTGGGTAACATGTTTTTGTGAATCATTAGGTAATCTTAATTAACTCATGGTGTATGTCATCTAAGTCTTCCAGTGAACATCATCACTAATAGAGTGATGTGTACTCTAATTTTTTTTTTTTTTTGAAGTAGAACAATTCTGAAGTTCATGTACTTGTATTTGGGGTGCCACATGTATATAAATTCCCGGCCAACAAATTATATTAGCATTAATATAATTAATACAGTTGTAATGTTTCATGTGAAAGCTGCATTAATATGTATAAATTCCCAAGTTTCTCAAATTTTGATTGATCTAAAATAAAATTATATTAGCACTAATATGTATCATTACAGTTGTAATGCTTCATGTGAAAACTGCAGATTTATTAAATAATACAAAATGGGACCTAATTATATTAATATAGAATAATAATATATATAGAAAGCTGCAAATTTATTAGTTAAAAACTTAAAAGCCTCTCAAACCAGTGGATGATTCTGCAGCCAAAAAAACATTGGTTTATGAATTGGTGTTGGAAAGGGGTAAAGTATAATTAAAATAATAATAGCCATTGCAAAACAAACTATTGTTTACATGGTGGCTTAGCTAGGCACCCACTACCACAAAGGTGGGAAACCAACTAGTCTACATCAGTGTCAGACGTTGATCTTTGGCAGGCACCAACCCCCTGCTCTAGTTTTTGTTGATCTTAAGCCACCTCACTCTGTACAACTGACTTTAGTTGATGAATAGTGGCTAAGCTATTTAACAACTACTATTGGTTGGTTAAGGGGTTTAAGAGGTAGGAAGTTAATAGTTTACGTTGCCTCTACTCATATTTGTCCCTCCTGGTCCCTTAGTGGCTCCCCCATTGTGTCATGTTCTCAAAACGACCTTCTATTCTAAAAATTGACATTAGTCACTATTGAAGAAAATTTCACATTGAAAATATAAGGACCTTTCTAGTGGTTTATAAGGATTTGAGTTATTTCTCTTATTATCAATTAGGGTTTAGAATAGATGCGGGTTATCCAAGTGATGAACCCAAATGGCCACACGTGTTACCATGTTACTCAATATAAATTATCTACGTATTAGGCTTCAATGACGCCACACATGCAGAGACATATTGAGAGAAATTCCACATTAAAAATGTGAGGGTTTTGCTAGTGGCTTATAAGGGTTTGAATTACTCTTCTCATTACTAATTGATTTTAAGATGGATTTCTAGATTCCTTTAGCCACCAACCAGACTAAGGCCATCATTCATGTCCACTTTATTGAGACCTCAAGTCTTCAGGTCCATGTGCCTCACTGCCTCGGTGGCAAGAGATGTTAGATCGATGTGTAACTAGTTCGTTTACCTAACTCTTCTATATTTTCACGACCATATACATGTGGCAAGAGATAAATGGTTTATCCGAAGGCTGAATCTATCTTATCCCATTAGACGTACTCCAGCTGCAACTTATATATGTGCATTATTGTATTTGGAAGATCGATGTACCTATCTAAAACAAATTCGATAGATCATATGGGAAAGAGCAAGGTTCTTGTGGTAGGAGGCACTGGGTATGTGGGGCGAAGGATTGTTAGGGCAAGCCTAGCCCAAGGGTACCCAACATATGTTCTTCAAAGGCCAGAGATTGGGCTTGATATCGATAAGCTGCAGATGCTTTTGTCCTTTAAGAAGCAAGGAGCTCACCTTGTGGAGGGTTCATTTTCTGACCTCCAAAGCCTTGTGAATGCTGTCAAACTTGTTGATGTTGTCATTTGCACCATGTCTGGGGTGCCATTTCGAAGTCACAACCTTCTATTGCAGCTCCAGCTTGTTGAAGCTATCAAACAAGCAGGAAATGTTAAGGTACGCATACATATTGCAACCTAGCTTTAACTCATTCAGTTTTGATCTCTATTCATGAAGAAGCTTAAAATTAGAAAATCAAAATTACATCAATTAAGAAATGAGAGTTTGATATTCTATTTAGCCTATTTTATGGATCATTTCTACAAAAGTTTTATTTGTTTGTTTCCAAAGCACGCATGCAACATCATTTTGAATTTAGAGTTGAAGTCTAGAATGTCATAATTCTGAACGTAATTAAACACCATAAATATAAAGAGATGATCTGAACATGAGAAGAATTCAAAATTATCATTTTATTCGTGCTCTCTACGTAGTTAATTTTAATTACACGGTACAAACATCAAATAATAAAGACTGCGAAAATTCAAAATTTTTGTCACAGCTTTATTTTCCTTTTATATATAGGTCCTTTCTTATGAGGGAGATGCATCTTTTATTTATTGGCATGACGGAAATCAATACTTAATTATTGATTTTTCGTTTTAGGTGGCATATTGAAATAAAAAAAAAATAAATCAATATCATGAAGCAAGTTAACATGCAGTAAATTTTTTGCTTCATTTCAACCACAAAAATTGAAAAAAAAAAAAAAAANNNTTTTTGTTTCGTGAGATATACATTCATATTTGGAATCTTGGCATGTATATATATATGCAGTTTTTTTTCTCAGGAGGATATATTTATTTTTTGTTTAAATAACAGACATAAACTTGTTCTTGCTCTCTTACACTATTTGATCACGTACATTTTAGAAATGGTTTAATACATGATCGAGTATAAAATCATTGATCAAAAGACTTTTCGGTTAAATTTAAGTTTAAACTCTCGAACTTTGAGCTCTCATTCTTCAATTAGATTGTAATTTTTAACATAAAGTATAAATTGGAATAGTTCTTTTATGCCCTAAAATAATATTAATTATGTCAAGAATATATATGATCAGAAAGTGAAAAAAAAAAAAATGGATAAAGAACTCCATGTCGATCCGTTCTTTAAGTAAAATATATATATATTAGTACCTGTAACACCCCGCACTTTTCAAATTGGTTTTGAAAAGCTTTTTAAAGGTTTTCGAAATTTTATTTGGAAAGTAAAGTGTTTTGGACGTTTTTCAAATTTAAAGTTTGACTTTTAAAAAGGGGCAAAAGTTGACTTTTCGTTCCGGAGGACTTTTTGCATTGACTTTGGGTTCATTGGAAAGGTCTCGTTCTCACGAGTATTTCAAATTTTAAAGTTTGACTTTTAAAAGGGGGAAAACGTTGACTTTTTGTTCAGGAGGTCTTTTCGTGTTGACTTTGGGTTCGTTGGAAAGGTCTCGTTCTCACGAGTTCGTAGACACGTGGCACGCGTCAAACGGAGCTACGGTTTGAAAGTTACGGACGTGTGAAGAGAGGGGCAAGTTGGTAATTTTGAAAAGTGGGATTTTTAAAAGGGGCACAGAACCCTAGAAAATTCAGACAGCCATTTTCACTCTCCTCTCTCTCGAAACCTCTCTCCTTCTCGTGAGTTCCATCCCTAGCCGCGCCTTTCGCCGGCGCGTGGGTGCGCGTCCGGCGGTGGGCCGGCCTGGTTTTTGGCTCGTTGTGCGCGCCTCTCCGCCCTCTTCCTTCCGGTGGTGGCGGTTTCCGGTGAAACAGTCCAGAACTCGGGGATTCGCGCGTGCACAGTCGGCGTCACCGTCGGCGATCTCGCCGTTTCCGGCGACGACGAGGCCCAGCGACTGCCCAGATCTTCTCCCCTCGTCGAGCCCAGCTTGTTGGTGGGTTCGATTGCACCGTTGGACCGCCGTGGACGGCGAATTGAGAGTGGGTGTGCCGCCGGCTTTCCGGCCAGTTTTCACCCTTTTCCGGCCACTTTTGGCCGTCGACCCAGGTTCGAGTTTTGATCCCCTCAATCTCCTCTACGTGCCCATGTAGTTTGTTTTAGCTAAACGCGACTTTCGTTTTTGACAGTTGACCGCCCGTTGACCGCTGTGGGTTTCGCCGCGTGTGACAGTTCCAGCGGCTGTTTCCTTGGTTTTCGGCCTCGGGCCAACCACCCGAGCTTGTGGGTGAGTTCTCAGACCTTCCGCGTGGTTTACGAGGGTCGGGTAGCCACCGTGCGTGGTGGTTCCCGCCCGTCTCCGTGATTTTTGGCTTGTTTGTGAACCTGTTGTGAACTTTGCTTTGTTTCTTGGACTGTCTGGTCTTAACAGGTACTCGGCACGGGAATTTGTATCCCCGATGCCGTTATGCTGCCGGATTTTAGAATCCGAGCAAAGGAGCCACGAAGGACACGAAGGGTAGTTTAGTCTTTTCGTGNCTCAGTTTAGTTAATTACTTGGTTACTTGTATGCTTGTTTGTTTTGGTTGCTGTATGCTAGTTAAGGGAGGTTACGGAATTAGGATTGAAATACCGATAATTTAAGGATTATTTGAGATTACAGAATTAAGTAATGTTTGGAGCTTCAGTGAGAATTTTAAGTAAGGATTTAGTGGTTTGTTGAGGACCGGTGAGTCCAGGTGGAGACTTTTGGTTAGGATTGGGATTCCCGGGGGTTTTAAAGATTATTGCTTCTAAAGGTGATTTAGTATGGATCTTGGTTTTGGAAACTAATTTTGAGAATCCAGTTTATTCTTGAATAAAGTTAAAGATTGATTTACTTATCAGTTTTTAGAAACGTTTGATTCTTTAAGAAAGGATTTAATGTTAAGCTCGAGTTTTGGTTAACTTTCTCGTGTGTTCGGAAAGGTTTTGAAACTGGTTTTCGGGGATTTGAAAGGAAAATATTTCTTTTCGAATTGGTACGGTTTTCAAAGCACCCAGTTGGTACTCGTTCAGCTTCTCAGGTTATACAGGACTTTGGGACCCATCATGGCACACACATAGGCTTTGGGCCGTGTGCCGGGATGCTTTGCCCTTTGGGGGCGGCCCTGCGTGCACGTACTGCAGTTGTTGGCCCTGCATGTGTATGACAGACCCTGGCTCTGCACATGTACGGCAGGATATTGGCCTTGCATGCGTACGGCAGGTCGTAGGCCCTGTGCATGTACGGCAGGATTCTTGGCCCTGCATGCGTACGGCAGGTTGTGAGCCCTGCGCATGTACGGCAGGCTAGCTGGATGTGGATTGGGTGATGGTTTTCATTTCTTGTCAGCTTACAATTGTTCTTGAGAATTACAGATTTCAGTTCTTGATTGATGTTTTGGGAAATTGACTAGTTTTATTGATTTATCAGAGTTTTCAGTTCTTGTTTTATAAAATTGAGACTTTGATCAGCTTTATTGTATTTTAAAAGAGTTTTGCAAAATAGATTTCAAACGCGGGTTCTACAAAGAGTTTTCAGTGGATTTATAAAAATGTTTTAAAGCTGGGGAATCTCAAAAGGTAACAGTGAGGTATTGAGAAACTTGGAATTAAAGGTTTAGGCGAGAATCGATTACCGAGGTTTGAGTAACTAAGGTCATTTGAGATTTAAAGGTAAGTAAAAGATTTGGGAGTATCAATGGTTTTAGTTGAGGATTTAGTGTGTTCTAAAGGTTATTTGAGGATAGTGGGATTCTAAGTCAGGATCTGGTGGATTGTTCGAGGTGATCGTTCAGTTAGAGGTTAAATAGAGGATCTTTGAGGGATTAAGGATTTCAGTGGATTTGGGTCGGGTTAGAGGATGTGGTGATCAAGTTAAGGTTTATGACTTGTGATTATGGTTTGATTGTGCGTGAGGCGTTCAAGTGGATTTTGATTGATTATCTAAATTGAGTTTAATTCGAGGTTTCAGTTAGATTTCACTCACACGAGCTCTAGTGAGCTTACCGGGTTTGTGTGTAAACCCGGTGCACCTGTGGTTGGGTGCAGGGTTTGGTTTTGCAGGTGAGGAAGCTGAGGAGGCAGTGGAGAGAAGACGAGGCAGTGGGACCAGCAGCAGTTTCAGAAAATTTATTTTACAGTCTTATTTTCGTGTAAAAAGTTTTATATTTGGTTTTATGTGAATTGTTTTGTAAAATTTCAGTGATTTCAGTAAATTATTTTATATTCATGGCTCACAATTTCAGAAAAAAGGGCCCACAGGGAACAGTTATCAGTTTTCAGCAATTTAGGCACGTGCCCGAGGGTCGGGGCGTGTCAAATTGATAGTTGATTTTTGAGTTTTACTAGACTAGAAAAAAAAAATTAAGACTAGGAATTTAGATGCAAGAATTAAAAGTAAATAAAATAGCAATAATTTAAAGACCAGAAAGTAAGTACAATAATTAAAAAGAAATAAAATAGCAATAATTTAAAGACTATAAAGTAAGTGCAATAATTAAAAAGAAATAAGATAGCAATAATATAGTGACAAGAACTTGAACAATGGTATAAACACCAAGGTTAAGGTTCCACACCACCATAATTATTATTCTAATAATTTTTTTAGCAATTTCTCACATAAAAGGGCACCTAAGAGTTAACTTGATGCCCTCACCTAATAATATTTATATTTTAAGCTCTAAATTAAATAATTGTATGTAGATATTGTTCTTACTTAAAAACTATAAACTTTAAGCAACCCAAGTGAACCACAACTAAGGAACAACTTGAGTTCAAATAGCTTATATTAAAACAATTGATTATAAAGCAAAAATGTAGAAAGAATTTCTAACTACCCATGATAAATGATATTATGGGAGAAAAAATTAATTCTTTCTCATTTTATGAACAAAATCTAGAGTTTGTAAGATCTGAATGGAAGGAAATTAACAAAGGAAATCTTACTTGATAATTTTCATGGTGGTGCTTCCCCCTCACCTTGGTGAGGAGGTTTAGTGACCACCCATGTCACGTCTCGAATGTCACGCCCCGACCCTCGGGCACGTGAAAAAAAGCTGAAACTGAAAACTGTTTCCTGAAACTGTGGGCCCTTTTCTAAAACTGTGAGCCATGAATATAAAATAATTTACTGAAACAACTGTAATTTCACAAAAGCACATTTATAAAACCAAGCTGTAAAACCTTTTACACGAAAATCAAACCGTAAAACCAAGTTCTGAAATGCTGCTGGTCCCACTGCCTTGTTTTCTCTCTACTGTCTCCTTAGCTTGCTTAGCCTGCAAAACAAACCCTGCACCCAACCAAAGGTGCACCGGGTTTAAACACATACCCGGTAAGCTCACTAGAGCTCGTATGAGTGAAAACTAACTGTAACTTCAAATTAGAAATTCAGTAAAATAATCAAATAATGAACCACCTTAATGCCTCAAATCACAGTCAAACCACAATCCAGAAATCACGAACCTCAACTGGGTCACCAATCCTCTAAACCAATAAAATTCACGTGATCAGTAATACCTCAATTATCCTCAATTTAACCTCTACACTGAAAGTCACCTCAAATTACACCACAAGGTCCTGACTTAGAATTCCACTAGATTCTCCAATAATCTTAGAATCCTCAACATCCATTCAGAACCAACTTAAACCTCAATTAAACCCTTCACCTCAAATTACCTCTGTTACTCAAACCACGGTAACCAATTCTCACTTAATCCTTTAAAATTCTAAGTTTCTCAACACCTCACTGTCACCCTTTGAGATTCCCCAACTTTAAAGCATTTCATAAAATTCTCGAAAGGGGAAAAATAATTACCAATTTCAAATCCGCTTTAAAAACTCTTAGAAATTAATAAATCTGATCAAAGTCTCAAATTATTAAACAAGAACTGTAATTTAATAAACAAAAATCAATCTGTAAACTGACAAGATAATGAAACTGTCACCCAATCCAAATCCAGCTAACCTGCCGTACATGCGCAGGGCCCACAACCTGCCGTACGCATGCAGGGCCAATAATCTTGCTATACGCATGTAGGGCCAATAATCCCGCCGTACATGCGTAGGGCTCACAACCTACCGTACGCATGCAGGGCCAATAATCCTGCTGTACATGTGCAGAGCAGAGTCTGTCATATACATGCAAGGCCAACAGACTGCCATACGTGCACGCAGGGTCACCCCTAAAGGGCAAGGCATCCCGGCACACGTCCCAAAGCCTACATGTGTGCCGTGATGGGTCCCAAAGACCTTTCCAAATTGAGAAGTTGAATGAGTACCAATTGGGTGCTTTGAAAACAGTACCAATCCGAAAAGAATATTTTCATTTCAAATCACCAAAAACCAGGTTCAAAACCTTTTTGATATGACGAGAAAATTAACAACCAAAACTCGAACTTAAAATTTAATCCTTTCTCAAAGAACCAAAGGTTACCAAAAACTGATAAGTAAAATCAAACCTTCAACTTTAACCAAGAAAAAACTAAGTTCTCAAAATCAGTTCCCAAAAACCAAAATCCACACTAGCTCACGGCACTAAACACCTTAAAAAGCAAATAACCTTAACCCTTGGAAATTCCCAATCCTAAACAAAAGTCTCCACCTGGACTCATTAATCCTTAACAATAACCACTGATTCTTACTTAAAAATCTAACATAATCCTCCATTAATCCTTCAAGCTGAAATAACCTTTAAACTGTCGAGATTCCAATCCTAATTCTGTACCTCCTTAACTAGCAAACAACAACCAATCAAACAAGCACACAAAGCAAGCAAGTAACTGACTGAACCGAAAATAACTGAACTTAAAATTCCACTCACAGTAAACCACGGGAGAAGACCGAACTACCCTTCGTGGCTCCCTTGCTCAGATTCGAAAATCTGGCAGCACAACAGCATCAGAAATACAATTCCCAAGCCAAGCGTACCTGTTAAGACCAGACAGTCAATCAAACAAGACAGAGTTCACAATTGGTCTGTTAAACATCGAAAACGGCGGCTGCCACCACCGACGGTGGCTGCCCAGCCATAAACCAACACCAAAATTTGTACAAAACTCACCAACCACTAACCAAGGCTTCAGGGGACTGGCTAGGGGCCGAAAACTACGGAGTTGGGTCACCAGCACCACCACACACAGAGGAACCCGTGGTGGCTGGCGGTGGCTAACCTGGGTCAACGGCCAAAAGTGGCGGGAAACATCAGAAATTCACCGGAGAAGCTGCGGCCTTCACGGTTTCGATCCGCCGTCTACAGCGCTCCGATGGACGATCGGAGGACATCACCGTGACGGGCTCGATGAGACGAAGGAGTGTGGGCTGGTGGTAGGTCACGCCGTCGCCAGAAAAAGGAGATCACCGGCGGCGACTCTCGCTGTGTGCGAGCTGGAACTCGGGTTCTGGGCTGCTCTGGGCTAAACGGCGGCCAAGGGGAGGAAGAGGAGAGGGAGGCAAGCTGAAGTCCGACCTCAGCCGCCGCCGGACGTGCCCTCACGTGCCAGTGGAAGGCGCGGCTAGAGGAAGAGTCGCGAGAGAGAGAGAGAAGCTTCGGGAGAGAGGAGAAAGAAAGTGATGAAAATTCTGGGTTTCTGTGCCTTTTGAAAATCAACTTTTCTAAAATTAGAAGTTTGCCCCTCCCTTCACACGTTCGTAACTTCCAAACCGTAGCTCCGTTTGACTCGTGCTAGGTGTCTATGAACTCGTGAGGAAGAGACCTTTCCAACGAACCCAAAGTCAACACAAGAACTTCACTCGAACAAAAGTCAACTTTGGCTCAGGTTTTAAAGTCACGCTGTAAAATTTGAAAAATGCCCAAAACGTTTTACTTTTTTGGTAAAATCCCGAAAACCTTTAAAAGCTTTTCAAAACAACTTTGGAAGATACGGGGTGTTACACTGAACCTCGAGCACGTGAAAAAAACATGAAAACTGAAACCTTTAATCTTTAATATTTTTTTCCCCAAACTGTGAACCACATAAAACATTTATTCAAAATCATTGTATAAAACAATGTTTCTAAAACACTAGTGATCCCGCCGCCTCGTCACCGGATAAGCTGCGGCCTTCACGGTTTCGATCCGCTGTCTACAGCGCTCCGATGGACGATTGGAGGACATCACCGTGACGGGCTCGACGAGACGAAGGAGTCTGGGCTGGTGGGAGGTCACGCCGTCGCCAGAAAAAGGAGATCACCGGCGGCGACTCTCGCTGTGTGCGAGCTGGAACTCGGGTTCTGGGCTGCTCTGGGCTGAACGGTGGCGAAGGGGAGGAAGAGGGGAGGGAGGCGAGCTAGGCAAGCTGAAGTCCGACCTCAGCCGCCGCCGGACGCGCCCTCACGTGCCAGTGGAAGGCGCGACTGGAGGAAGAGTCGCAAGAGAGAGAGAGAAGCTTCGGGAGAGAGGAGAAAGAAAGTGATGAAAATTCTGGGTTTCTGTGCCTTTTAAAAATCAACTTTTCCAAAATTACAAGTTTGCCCCTCCCTTCACACGTTCGTAACTTCCAAACCGTAGCTCCGTTTGACTCGTGCTAGGTGTCTATGAACTCGTGAGGAAGAGACCTTTCCAACGAACCCAAAGTCAACACAAGAACTTCACCCGAGCAAAAGTCAACTTTGGCTCAAGTTTAAAAGTCACGCTGTAAAATTTGAAAAATGCCCAAAACGTTTTACTTTTTCGGTAAAATCCCGAAAACCTTTAAAAGCTTTTCAAAACAACTTTGGAAGATACAGGGTGTTACACCGAACCTCGAGCACGTGAAAAAAACATGAAAACTGAAACCTTTAATCTTTAATCTTTTTTTCCCCAAACTGTGAACCACATAAAACATTTATTCAAAATCATTGTATAAAACAATGTTTCTAAAACACTAGTGATCCCACTGCCTTGTCTTCTCTCCACTGTCTCCTCAGCCTGCTTAACTTGCAAAATAACACCCTGCACCCAACCAATGGTGCATCGGGTTTGAACACAAACCCGATAAGCTCACTAGAGCTCGTATGAGTGAAAAACTTACAGTAATAACCTTAGATTAAAATCAATAAAATAATTAAATGGTAAAACCGACTTAGGCCTCAAAT
>QANT01000339.1:0-16979 GCA_003254885.1 Purshia tridentata
CCCCGCGCCAAAAACACAAACACCATCTAGCCCCGGCCCTCCCCTTTTCCCTACCCAGTCTCGCCCCTCTCCCTTGATCTGCTGTTGCCACTACTAGAAAAATCTTTATAGGACACTACGCATTATTTGTGTCCTTTTGATATAAGAGGCACAAATAATTGTGTCTTAATGACATTGGGCATGATGCAGCCACAATTAATATATTTGTTTCCACAATTGGAGTTTCCATTGTTAATAGTGCACGAATTGGATGTTTGTGGCAAATGTGTAGACACTAATATTTGTGCCTCCACTCTGACAATAAAACAGTCCATCTACAACACTGTTGTACTTGATATGACATACTCAAATGGCACAACTACAAAATTGTGCCCAAAGAGTATATTTTAATATAAAAAAACATTGGTATGTACAACCACTGAGTGTAAAATCGATAATTTCGGCGAAATTTCGCCGAAATTATCGTTTTTTTAAGGGCCCGAAACGAAATCAACATACCAGCTTTTTTTCGTTAAAATTTCGGAAATTTCGTCGATATTTCGCCGAAATTTCGGAATAACCCGAAATTTCGCCGAAATTTTGGCGAAATTTGGGTAGATAGACACTGAGTTTGGGAGAAGATGAAATCGGGGTTGGGTTTTCAATTTTCGGTGGATTTCGGCGGCAGAGGGCAGAGAGATTGAGAGAAATCAATGAATATGAGCAGAGTTTGCAGAGAGAGAAAACAGATCTTGGGGAGACGCTATGGGGGGAAGGAGATCTGGGGAAGTATGGGAAGAGAGGAAGGAAAAGGAAAAAAAAAAAGAAAAAAGAGAGAGAGAGAGAGAGGCAACCTGCGTGGGAGGTGAGGGAGAGGCAACCTGCAGGGGGGAGGGAGATGCAGACTGCTGGGGAAGAGAAAGGAAGATATGAGAAAAGAGGAAGTCTGGGGAAGTGTGAAGAAGAGAAGGAAAGGGAAGAAAAAAGAAGGGGGAAAAAAAAGGGTGAGGTGGCTGGCTGGTAGGCAGCAGATGGGTGGGAAAGGAAGGAAAAAAAAAAAGAAAAAAAAAACAAAGAAAAAGAAGAAGAGCTGCACGTGGAGAAAAGGAAGGGAAGAAGAAAAAAGAAAAAAAAGAAAAAGAAAAGAAGCAGCAGGTGGGTGGGTGAGAAAGGAAGGTAAAAAAAAAAAAAAAAGAGCTGCACATGGAGAAAAAGAAGGAAAGAAGAAAAAAGAAAAAAGAAAAAAAGTTTAGAGTTAATTGGGGTTTGGGGTTAGGGGTCTTTTAGTCATTGGAAAGAAAAAAAAGAACTTGGGGTTTGGTTTGGTACTTTGGCTTTGGGATTTTATTTGACAATTGATTTGGCCTTTNTATTTTATTGATTTTTATGTAATTAACCCTATTTTTAAACTCTAAATATTAATACATTTCTATATAAAAAATCATTAAAAATACTCTAAAAGCCTACACCCTAATATCCTATACTATATCCTAAACAATATAAAATATAGATTATAGAGTATATAAAGTTTAGTGTATAGATTATAGAGTATAAAAAATATAGTAATTTCATTGATCTATTTTAAATTTTATTTAACAGTATTTACATCCGGCATATATTATAGTACCTTATATCACATGAAACTTACAATATATTTTGGTTCCTTCAATGTTTTTTATAAATGTAGTAGATAGTATGTTAAATAAGCATATGGTAAAGTTTCATTAAAAATTTCCATTGTTTAATAGTAATTTCCGTCGTTTTTGTCTAAACCCTAGCAAAATCGAAATTTAGTCGAAATTTTTCATCGAAATTTCCACCGAAATCGAAATTACATTCCTTGGTTATACTAAACAAGAAAAATAAAATAAAATAATTATAATTAAATTTTTTTTAAAAAAATTGGTAGAGCACTTAGAGTAGAGGTGAATAAAAGAAAAGAAAATACTAATTTTTTAGAAAAAGACACCACAAGCTAAATAAGTAACTAAAAATAATAAAAACTTAAAGGAAATAACAAAATATAAAAGATTTTTTATTTTTGTTCTTTTCTTTTTCTTTTTCCTGACACCAAAAAGAGAGAAGATGCAAGAAAAGGCAAAGAAAAGATTTTCTTTCTTTTCACTATTTTTTTATTTTTTTGAAAAGCAAGATTAAAGAGAAATTAATAGAAGATTTAAATTAACAAAAGTCTAAACTAGTACCTCAAACATTCTCTGGCAACGGTGCCAAAATTTGTTGTAAATTTTTATTTATATTTACTTGCAATAGAATAAATCTTTATAGTAAATGTTTCGTAAGATCGAGATCGAACCCAAGAAAATGTTTAATAAAATGGATGCACGTAATATATAGACTTTCATTAATTTAAAACTAACTTAGTTTAAAAAGACTAATTGGTTGATTTTTGAGTTTTATTAGACTAGAAAAAATTAATTAATTAAGACTAGGAATTTAGATGCAAGAATTAAAAATAAACAAAAGAGCAATAATTTAAAAGACTAGAAAGTAAGTGTAATAATTAAAAAGAAATAAAATTGCAATAATTTAAAGATTAGAATGTAAGTGCAATAATTAAAAAGAAATAAAATTGCAATAATTTAAAGATAAGAACTTAAACAATAGTATAAACACCAAGGTTAAGCTTTCACACCACCATAATTATTACAGTAGTAATTTTCTTAGCAATTTGCCACATAAGAGGGCACCTAAGAGTCAACTTGATGCCCTCACCTAATAATATTTATATTTTAAGCTCTAAATTAAATAATTGTATGATAGATAAAGTTCTTGCTTAAAAAATATGAACTTTAAGCAACCAATGTAAACCAAAAGTAAAGAACAACTAGAGTTCAAAAAGTTTATATTAAAATAATTGATTACAAAGCAAAAATGAAGAAAGAATTTCTAACAACTCGTGATAAATGATATTATGGTTGAAAAATTAATTCTTTCTCATTTTATGAACAAAATCTAGAATTTGTAAGATCTAAATTGTGAGAAATTAACTAAAGAAAGCTTACTTAATAATTATCATGATAGTGCTTTCCACTCACCTTGGTGAGGAGGTTTAGTGGCGACCTATGAGTATTAAACTAAAATAAAAGGAAAAAGAAGAATAAAATGACATTTGAACTAGACAAAAGTAAATAAAATAATAACTTAGAAGTAAATAAATAAATAAAAGAAGGAGAAGAAGAAAGACATGAACAAAGTATTAAAACTTTATTCTCTCTAACAAAATAGCCAAAAAGGCATTTGAGAGAAATCCTAGGAGAATACTAAAAGAGGTAACAAAAATAAATATGAAGTAAGGATCATAAAATGTGAGCTAAAGGTTTCCTTAAATAGGCAAATTAAAGGGTTTGTGAGGAATTTTCTAGAAAATTACATCATAAAATATCTAAGGCCATGAGACATGTGTCAATAATTTATTGTGACACCATTTACACAAAAAGGAGCGTGAGTCATGAGTGAGAAGGTGGATGACAACTAAGAAAAAGTTGTCAACTTGCCATGTGTCGCAATATAATTTTCTAAGAGAAGAAATGAGCTTTGCATGTTTGTGCTTCTTTAATTTCATTTAAGCTCTTTCAATTTCCTTTGAGCTCTTTCAATTTCCTTTGGATTCCTTCAACTTTCTTTGTTTTGGGGCCTTTGAGTTTAAACAAAATCTTCAAAATAAAAACAATTTACTTAAAACTCATATAATTAATTTAAAAATAAAAGAAACCTAATTAAAATTAAAATAAGGTAAAAACTAATTTAACCCACTAATTAAAATAAGAAAGAAATTAAATCACAAAGACTAAAATGTAAGATTTGAAGGTTAAATAAATGCTATAAAATGAACTCAATAGTAAGATGCACGGTATGGGACGTGTAGGCCTGTTTGTCTTGTGTGTGTGTCAACGGGGATAGATAAGGAGTGAGTATATACATTGTTCATCTTTGCATGCTTGTTGATAGTAATTATTTACTATTTTATTAAATATTGATTAAGCGTAATAGTTATCTATGAGGAACTAAAAGTCCTTACTAAGCTTTAAAGCTCATACTGTTAACAAATTTTTGCAAGCACAAATTTCAAGATGGAACATGTAACGGCCCGCACCTTACTAGGTAATTTTTAAGTGGGACTCAGAGTTGACTTTTGATTCGAGTGGGATTTTAATCTTGACCTTGGATCCGTTAGGAAGGTTTTGAGCTCACGGGTTCGTCGACACGTGGCATATCCCGTTTAGAGCTACGGTTAGAAAGTTAGGAACGTGATAAGAGACCCAAAGGTTGACTTTTTAAATTACTCGGAATTCAGACTTGACTTTGACATGGTTGCGTAGAGCTTGACTCTACGAGTCTGTAGTTACGTAGCATGCGTTATTTGAAGTTACGATTTGAGAAATACGGAGGTTTAAAGTGAGAGGCAAACTTGTAATTATGATGAAGCAGCGTTGAATATTCCAGAAATTTCTGGAACTCTCTCTCTCCCCTTTATTTTCCCCACACGCAGACAGCCCCCCAGCCGTGAACTTCCCTCCTCCCTCTCTTCTTGTGCGCGACCACTCAGCCTTTTCCGGCCAGCCAGACCCACCGGCAACGTCCCCAGCCGCCGGCCAACGACTCCAGCCCCTCCTCCCGCCGGCCCCAGCCCTCTCTCTTCTCTCTCCCGAGCTCTCTTCCTTCTCCTTGCGTGTGAGTGTGCTGTTGCCACCAAGCCTAACCCAACTCCGGCTACACCAGATGACCGGACTGGCCGAGAATCACTCTCCAGTCGCAGGTTGTCCTCCCCCGAGCTCCCCCACGCCAGCCAGCCTCCCTCCAGCACGAAACGATGCCAGAAAACACCCAGCCCGCTGCCCTTGTTGCTCGCGGATTCCGGCTAGCTCCAGCCTCCGATTACCTCAATTTCAGGTGGGTTTTTCTCCTCTCCTTTTGGGCTTCCTTTCCTCTATGGTTTGGTTTTCTAATTTGGAGTAATTGTGGAAGATTGAATTTTGGGAATTTGAGGCCATTTCGGATTTCTCTTAGGATTTCAAGTTTTGGGTTAAATGGTGTGGCATTTTGGACAAATTACACCTCTAGGAACCTCTAATTTCGGTTTAGTATGGAAATTCTTAAGAAATTGGAAGTTGGAATTTTGGGGGCTCATGCTCAATTCGGGTTTGGCTTGAGTTTTGGAATCTATTACAAATTGTGAGGTGTTTTGGGTAATTCCCATATTTAGGAACCTTTAATCGAAGATTGAAATGAGAAACTTAGGAAATTTCAAAGAAAGTTGGAAGTTTGCTAGTTGAGGCTTAGGTCCATTTCGGAATTTTTAGAAATCTAAGGTAATCTTGGTGAGTTAATTGCAATTGGGAGTGATTTTCACCCTTAGGAACGATTTATTGAGATTTAGAATAGTTAGATTGAAGAAATTTGGAGAAATGGTGATTTTGGAGTGAAATTGGACACTTATTAGTTGTTGAAACGACACTCGGACGACCCTTGGTTGAGCTATGTCGTAATAGAGGTTATTTAGGAAAATTATCGGATAAAAATGAGTTAGTGGCGTTGGTTTATAGTTTGAATTTAGAATTATGGAGAGAAAGAACTCACACATTCTAGTTTTTCAGTTTTTTTTTTTCTGAATATTATTCTAACGTAAATCATTCTAACCCAGAGACGATCCAGTCGAAGATCAAAGCTAGGCTATCTCTGTGAGTGGACTCATTTATAAATTTTATGATTTAATTTATATTTTCAGTTTGAGTTATCTGAGCATTGATTTAATTAATTTAGAAATATTATTTGTTCATGAGCATGGTTTCTTGATTTCTTAAATTAAATTGATTTGGACTTTGAATATATCTCAGTTTTCTTATTTTAGTGTTTTGCGCATGAGTTTTTTTGAAATTTGGATTTCAATTTGGCTTTGGTGCCAAGGATTTATAGTTGTAGTTTTCAGAAACTAAAAGTGGTTTTGAAATGCCATATAAGTACCTAGCCACAGATCAGTTCAGTAAGGTCTTTGGGACCCATCATGGCACACATGTAGGCTTTGGGCCGTGTGCCGGGATGCCTTGTCCTTTGGGGGTGACTTTGCGTGCACGTATGGCAGTCTATTGGCCCTGCATGTGTATGACAGATTCCTACTCTGCACATGTACAGCAAGATTATTAGCCCTGCATGCGTATGGCAGGCTGTGGGCCCTACGCATGTACAGCAGATTTGGTGGGTAACTGGTTGGGTGGAAGTTTCTATTATTATATCAGTTTTATAAGAAGGTTTTCAATGGTTATAAACTTTCAGTTCCGTTTTAATATTGGGCAGCTTAACTATTTTTAATGATTTTCCTGAAAATCTCAAAATGAACTTTAAGATATTGATTTACATAGAGTTATCAGTGGATTTTATGAAATACTTTAAAATTGGGGGATTTCAAAGAAAGGCGCGAGGTCCTTGTGTCAAGTTAGTTTTGTAGTTTGAGATAATAAATGGATTCTTATAATTTAAGTTTAAACATTTGTTATCTTTGTCCACTCACTGAGTCATCTCATTAGTTTTATTCTTTATTGATGTTTTAAATTTCCCCCCAGGTTGTAACGGTGGAACGGTCGAGCCAAAGACGTCAAGCAACTAGTTAACTTTTGTAACTTGTAGGCGCTTAGCTATCTTTGTAAATCTTATTTCCTTAGTGAATTTTGTAGCGCAGCTCTGATAACCTAATGAATACTTAATGAATTGGTTTTGAACCTTGGGTTGGAGACCCCTTGTTTGTGGCAAAGGTGCTGTGTTTTAGAAGTGTTCTTTGCAGGTTTCGTTTGAAAAGGGTTAGTCCAATTTCAGGGGAGGTTCTACCGAATTTTCGGTAGGATTTTCCTTGATATTGAATTCCCATAGGATCTCTCCGAGTTTCAGGCTGGAATTCGGGGTCGGTCCTGTCAGAACATCAAGTGATGCCTACAAATTTTATGTGCATATTATTCCACTATTAATTAAACAAGCAATTATTCTATACTTTGGAACCCACTTATACCAATATATAATAATAGTTTACACAGACTTATTTAAGAATTTTGTGTTAATTTCTAGGCCAAATTAATTTAATTTACATTAGTATATATAATATTGTGGTTGGAGTTAATTTACTTTGATCAGGATGTGATTCACATCTTAATTTGAGATATGAGGTTATATTTCAGATTTGGGGCACAACAAGCGTTTTTTGCCCTTGTCTCGATGTTATGGTCCTAACGAACCCTTTTTTACTTATCGTTCATGTAAAGGACATTTGAGAAGGAAAACCGAGCATTTAAAGTGGTCGAGCACTAGATAGGAACCTAAAGATTCTTTACCCGCGAGGCTCGTATTTGGCGTGCTAAGCTGTGAGTGGACTTTGTTTTCAAATAAAGATTTAAATGATTCATTTCTTTAAACTTGATTTGAGAAATAATTGAGGTTCTACTAATGTTATGTTATAAAGGTATCAAACTCTTAGTTTGAGTTGAGTTATTATGAGGCTTATATGAAAAGTATGGAAGTTATTATTATGAGCTAACATGAGTATGATATATATTATTATGAGGCTGAGTTATAATTTAAACCACTAATCAGTACCATAGTTTAAGGTTGGGGTTACTTGGGACCTATTGGTTCACACGTTTAGGCTTTGAGCTGTGTGTTCTGGTGTTTTATCTATTTATGTATTAATGAAGAACAATGGAAAAGTTGCATGGCAACAGAGAATTAGTTATAGCCCTTAAGATAAAGTAAGAACAAGCAAACATTCTAAGTGTCCCGTACTAACTTGGCCAATGTCCCCACCTAAAGCAATTTTTTCTTGAAGTTTTCTAATGCTTAAGATTGGGCAAGAGATTTGCAGTATGTGGGTTTGCTCACATATGTGGCTTATGCTACATCGACTACTTGTCCTTCTCCTTTAATGTTAGTTCTGTTTTTCAATTAAATGATTGTGTTTCCAAAAAATTTAATAGTAATAAATAATAAATAATAATTATGAGCAGGAAAATATGGATATCTTTATTCATCATTCAAATATTGTTCTCGTTAGTTATTGTTCTAGTGCTGATGTACACTTATGTGCATAAAGATTTCCCCACATATGATTAACTGTTGCCAACACATGGTGCTAGAAGTAGATCACACATATAAAACATCATTGTAAAGCCAGGAAACTTGCACCTTTGTGCAACCAAACTAAGAAGTGGAAAGCAAGAAGTACTAACAGCACACTAAATTATCTAAACACACCCGCATACATGAAGCCCACTTCACATAAATTATTCCATAAGTAATGAAAACTGGAAAACTCATTTTCTAACTCTAAATGAAAAAGAAGAAAAAAACTACCAGATGAAATAGTCAAAGAATACGATCTAATTTGCCTTTAAAGAACTTCTTATCCCAAAAAATAATCTTCTTAAACCCAGTTCAGAATTTCGAAACCAAATCGCAAATTCTAATATTCGAAATCCTAAAAGCCAAATCTCTCTATTCAAAACCCTAACCCGAAAAACAAAACCCAAACAAAATATATCTTTGAAATTGAAACCATAAATCCAAAATCTAAACTTCAAATTAAAAATAAAAAATAACAAAACAATTTCATCAAATACCTGAAACCACAAAGGCTTCTCTGGGTCGATCTCAATCTCGAAACGTCCTCCAGATTGAGCTATCTTCTCTCGCTCCCTCTTCGTGATGTCTCATACTTCTCTCTCTCTGTCTCTCATTCGCTCTCTGAATGGTGTGGGTACTATACCTTCAGCTCTGCTTGGGTTAAGTTGGGGTAGGGAGAGGACAGAGAGAGGAAGAGATGGCCGATGGTCTTGCCGACCATTGTCGCCAAATGGTGGTAGTTTGATCGGTGAGGAGGTGCGATGAGGAAGAGAAAGGAAATAGAGAGAAAGAGAGCTCACGGAGGGGCGCGGGGAGGAGAAGGGGGGCAGGGGGCTGAGAGTGAGATGGTATTTTTGAGTGAGAATAATTATCTGGCTGTGATTGGGGTAAAAAAAAACTGAAGGCAGTGAACAACCTTTTTTTTCCCCTCATATTACTTTAGATATCAGTTTTAAAATATAATTGTTAAAATTAAAAAATTAAAAATATCAGAATAAAACACCTAATATATAAATCGATAAATAAAATAAAAGTACATATTTAAGACATCGAAATAAAAAACTCAAATAGATAAACCGATATATAAAATGGTATAGATATCAATTTTTAAAAACTTAACATTATAAAATTGGTTGCGTTTAAACTGATGTATATGAAGCGATATAATATGAACATTTTTGTAATAGTGGGTGTTATCCTGATCCCATTACATTCTACCAAGCAACACATAGGCGCAAGGATGAGTGACAATCTTGGATTGATGTGTCATCTGAACAAAAATATGTAAGCCTTTTATATTTTTAATACAATATGCTTTAATTTTTATTGTGAATTTTATTATTAATTGACCAATTTATATTTGTAATAGACCTTCATGGAGAGTAGGTTGAAGGAGAGAATTGAAGCTAGAGATGAAGATAATTCTACTATGTGAGAGGGGGTGTATGTTGAGGCGATGGGTCCTGAGCGAAGGAATAAGGTGCTAGGGTTTGGCCTTGGGGTTACACCATCTGATTCATCCATTTGTTAGTTAGGTTTTGTGGCGGATTTATCCCACTTTGTTCGTAATATCTTGTGGTAGACCTTGTGACTTTGTATACGTTTAATATATCTGTGGCGGATTTATTCAATTTTTTAGTAAAGTTAATTTTATAAATTTTTTAAATGAAAAATCCTTTCAGTGGCATTTTAAAATATTTTAAATTGGAAAATATTATTTTTGAAAAAAAATTTATGTAAAATAAGTGGCAGATTAATTCACCACAAAATGAAACAGTGGCGGTTTTATTTTTAGAATAGGCATCGGATTGGTCCACCACTAGACTTTATAGCGGCTGTTTTAGTTATGCTATTCGCGGCGGATTCCGCTGCTAATACATCAGTGGCGTTTTGTACTTCTAATGTCCTTGTGCTATTTAGCCGCGGATTTATCTGCCAAATTGTTTAAATCCGCCACTGACGCCTTTTAGCGTCGCTTGCTTTAGCGACTTATGCCCAATCCAACATTCATATGTAATAGAGGCGGATTAAGCTAAAAAAGGCCACTAATTGTATTGTTTGTGGCATTTTTATTCCACCTCTAATCCTAATTTTTGTTGTAGTGGTGCCACGTGTCATGCCTTAATTGGCTGAAGACTGATTAATCAAAGCAAAGGGGGGTTGCAGCTTATAGTGCGGATGCTGGCTTGTGTGTGAGAAAGAGGAAAGTCGACTTGGCTTGGCTCATGCAGTTTGGTTGGGAGACAAAGAAGAAAGGTGCAGCGGAAAGAAGAAAGGCGGGCTGCTTTGTTGGGTGAGCTTGCCACGTGTCGCCGCTTGAGTGGCTGGGGGATTCATTAATCAAAGAATGGTGGCTGGGAAAGGAAAATGCGGTTGCAATTTGAAGCTCCCACTGTGACCCTTCACCTTCTAAGGAGTGGGTTGGGCTTCATTTCTTTTGGGCTTGACTTTTTTATTTTATTTTAATCTTAATATTCGTAAAGTTAATTAGGTTTTTTTATAGGGTGTTTTAGGGGATTTATTAGTTGAAGAATTAAATTAATTTTTTTAATTGAAAATATATAACGTAGTTGCAATGACAAATGTAAATACAAAGTATACAGTTAACAAATACAAAAACAATTTGTCCTGAAACTCAATAATGCAACCAGGTAATCCCTTTGGGCTTTGGAGCTTTCGAAACTACAAAATGAAAACAAATTAATTAAAATTCATACAACTAAATAAAATAAATGAAACCTAATTAAAACTAAAAGATAAAGTAAAAACTAATTTAACCCATTAATTAACTAAATAATTAAAACAACACTTAAAAATCCTAAAAAATGCTAAAAGACAAGGACTAAAATGTATAATTTAGAGGTTAAATAAATGTAATAAATGAGCTCAACACTCACATTTACATAGACTCTTTTGCAGGTACCCTAAATACTAATTTGGGGAGAGTAAAGGATGGCGTTAGGATCTAACGTTTCGAACCCTGCTTCACCTATTTCTCCACTCCATGGTTTAACTAGCGAGGAGGAGGATCCTTCAATTATCAAGTGGGTAACTAGTTTCGTTTACTTAGTTTTACCTCTACCTTAGTTGGAACTCCTTTGTTGTTTTTTTTTTTGGCTCATGTTTTAAATTCATAAAAGGATTTCTATTTTTTTTTTACAAGAAAAGGATTTTCTAAAACCCTTGTTTTTGACAGACTTCTCAAACTCCCACAAACTCTTGACTTTATCAAAGGGAGTTTGTTTTCAAGTTGGTTTGAAATAGGGCATATTTCTCACTAAAGGTTTAAATCACTAAATCTCGATTTGGGTTCACCAATCATTTCTTTTTTTCCTTGTATACTTACTCTTTTCCCAATCGTTTACACGTTGGGGAAGTCAAGCCTTAACGTTAATGGAATAAAATGAAAAAAATTCATGGTTTTTCTTAAGCGGCTTTCAAAATCTTTTTGTCTTACAAAGTCATTCCATTGACTTGGCGGCTATTTTGTCGCAAAACTCTCATGCCGTGTTTTGGAATATGACAATCTCAATCCTATCGATAGTTCGGTGGCAACTCCTTTATAAAAAGCATAACCAAAACCAGAATAATATGATTTGAATAACTATAGTAAATATCATATTTCCTCAAAGTACTCGTTATTGTCTCTAAATCAATTTAACAAAAAATTTCTTAGGTCTCACAACTAAACTTTTCTTTAAGCTTTTTCAATCCATAACCAATAAATTAACATTCTTAATGAAATTCGAATAAGTTGTTATATGATTACTTATGTATAGTTTATGATACAAAATTAAAGTAAATATCATATTTCCTCAAAGTACTTGCTCTAAATCAATTTAACAAAAAATTTCTTAGGTCTCACAACTGAACTTTTCTTTAAGCTTTTTCAATCCACAACCAATAAATTAACATTCTTAATGAAATTCGAATAAGTTGTTACATGATTACTTATGTATAGTTTATGATACAAAATTATAGTACAAATAAAATTCAGGTATTTATTAAATAAAATTTATGTAATTATTAATTAATGAACCATTTTTTGTACAATATTTGTCTCTAACGCGCATTATATTCATCTTATATTACATGAAACCCATTATATAATTTGGTTTCTTCAATGTTTTTTATCATGATTGTAGATAATAGGTTAAATAAATATATGGTAAAGCTTCATTTAAAATTTTCGTATTTTAATAGCAATTTTCATCATTTTGGTTTAATTTCTGTCGAAATTAAAAATTTCCATCGAAATTTCCGCGAATATGGAAATTTAACTCCTTGATAAAGACCTTATATCTTTGTCATACAGTGTGCCAATACATTATCTTATAAGAAAATCCATCATTCTAAACTACAAATCAGAGAAAAAATTTGCCACAAAGGAACTCCTACACAAATTTTCATAATGTTAGCTTCTGATAGAATTTAAAACTCCATGCAAACATATAAAAGAGCAAAGTTTACCTGAATGACTATCAAAATCACAAAAACCTCCATATGCTCCACCACTAACTAGCACACAGTCCGAACCCCATGTATTACTAAGGTGTTTGGAGATAACATATGCACTCCCCTAAAGCCGATAACTAGTGTCATAAATGTTAGCTACTTTTCCAACATAATTAACATGTAGATGGTAAGAGTTTAGAATATTAATCGATAAAAGAAACCATACAGAAAAAAAGAATTTTATTCTAACCTGAGTAGGTATTATGATGGCTTCATTTTCTAAAAGCAGTCGAGCATTCCAAGTAGGTGTTGCAATGGGAGAGTTGCTAGGCAGAGTTGGTAAGATTCTTCCCTTCAGCAGTCATATTAATTAAGTAACCTTCCCTAGAAAGTAAGGACTTGCGAATCTCCTCAAGAGATAAAGAAATTCCATCCCAGTCTTGATCAACTTTCGCTTGAAGAACTTGTAGAAACTCCAAATAACTAAGTAGAGAGAATATGCAAACTGTATTAGAAATTGTATTGGTCTTACACTACTACAGAAACATCAATATACATCAGTCCAGAGACGATGTATAATTATATTTCCGACCGATGTATTGAAGCGTGATATATATTAATGTACCTATTTTATATATCAGTTTTTAACTGATATCTAATACATGTTTTATCATCACATTTCTTTTCTATATGATATTAAAAATAGATCAAATACATCAGTTTTTTATGTTTTCGATGAATAAATTAAGTGCAACACATGTATTAGATATCTAATACATTATGTTTTGATATATATAAGATGTTAAATATGTCTTTTTCTCTATTTTAACATAGTACTTAATATGTCTAATACTTCATATTAAATATAAAACTAATGTAAAATTTGTCTGTTTTATCAGTTTTTATAAAAAATAAGATATGTATTATCTATAAAAAAAAAAATTAGTTATTGGCATTGACTGATAACTATAATTTTGTTTCCACATAGACAGTGATATGTGCATTTTGCTCTTCATTATTTTTTTCATTGAAGAAGTGATAATATTGGTTATGGCACTTATGTACCCATGTCAAACCTGTTAGCAATTTCAAAAATATTCAAATGCATAATTGCAATAAGCTAGTTAAAATTAAGTTTCCCTTTGTCATAAATGTCATCATCCAAAAAGGATTACACAAAATGTCATCATCAAATGTACTTGGCCATCATCCACCCAAAAGGGATTACAAAATTAAAATTAAACTAGCTAGCACATCTAAGCTACTCTATTTCTTCTTTTCATATCTGCACTTGGTGTTCAAAAATATGCCACAATTCACAAGATGGCAGCAACAAGTCTAATCTAATCCAATTGTTCCTTAAAAAAAAACTAGTATGTCAGCAGCAGTAACTCCTCCAAAATCCAGCAGCTTCAACCCTTAATCAAAAAATCTGCAATTTTCCTTTTGAAAAAAAGGCATGGTAGCTTTATCTATATTGATCTAAACAAAATATCAAGGGCTCAAACACCTTTGCATGTCTAAATGTAATTCAAGTTCACGAAATCCCCCCACTCAACACGGACCTCATCAATCTGCTCTCAACTGACATAAGTAAAAGAATCTTCAAAATGCACACTTTTATGTATTTGGTAACCTGCATGCAAAGCTCTAAATAGAAGAATGCAATGCAAAGCAATAGCCAAGTCATATGCAAGCTCTAAATAGAAGAATTGAAAACACTCTTATAATCCTTGACAATTTTGTATGTTTACAGTATTTGAATAATGTGAAACTTAAGAGTAACAATGGCAAATTGATACTCACTCACAAAGATGAAGGCAATTAAAGGACCTATATAAACTTGTTCTTACTTATCAGTCATCTCATTTTTTGAAAGAAGATGTACAATTGTAACGGTAAACATCTAAAAAACAAAAAAAAAAAAATCATAAAGAAATTTCAGACCATTACAAATACCTTCATTGTCAAATCTCTGTTCGCTTCTAATAACATTTTTTCCTGTAATTATAACAAAATAATTAGTATTGTATGCTTTACCAGTAATAGAAGACATGATATTAAATTACCTTGATATCACCTAAACTTAAGGCATATACATGTGCCTTATTCTGAAATTGTTGATTAAAAACTTGAACAAAAGAAGTTAGAAATAAAGGTTATTTTTGACATATAATTAGCATGTATTATAATAGGTAATTTGAACCAGTTGGTTGTTCTTTATGAAAACATAGCTAAAAAATAAGCTGAAGCAGTGAAAAAAAAAAAGTACCTCCGCTTTGCCCCACGCCCCTTTGCTTATAACTACTGCTTGACCACTAGAAAATATAGCCTGCAACCCATAAAAACTTAACCCATAAAAACTTAATCACTACATTCATCTTATTCTAACAAAGGGAAAAAGTGGCAGTTTCCAATAAGCAAACCTTTGAAAAAAATCACATTCCTCACATTCCATAGAACAATGTACAATCATCAAATTCAATTAAGGATTTATAATTAGTACTATTCAAAGTTAATGATGTCTACAATATGAGAAAATATACAAAATTCATGTGGTTCTAAAAAAAAAAAAAAAGTTCCAATTTGTCAAAATACAACTTTAACATAATTCTTTAAAATTCTTTGTGATCAATTGCATTTTTCAGAGAATCAAAGGCAAGAAGTGGAAAAACCTGCAAAAAGCAAGCTGCAGCAATGAAAACCATGTTGAAATTCAATTAGATGAAAGACAAAATTAAATGTCATCCACCCAAAGAAATGAAAACTATTTACAACCTATCATATTATTAAAATCAACTGACGCACACACATATATGCTTGACAGTTATATGCATAGTTATATTTAAGCTGTCACTCTATTAAACGCACACACATATATGCTTGACAGTTATATGCATGGTTATATTTAAGCTGTCACTCTATTACCTCATCTTCATTTCCAAGTGAACACCATGTTTATTAGAGAAGAAATAAAAACAGAAGTGGACTCACCCAAATCACTTTAATTAATAACGACCATTGCAATTGCTTTTAACTGTTTTAATTCCAGCTCCACACCAACCTCATCCGCAGCTGTAGCATCTGCCGCACCCTAGAAGAAAAGAGAAACCAACCTGGAACACCAAGCAAGTATCCAACCATTTTCTTTTTTTTTACCAATCTTAACTTGAATATACCTAGCTACCTAACACAACTAAATCAAAGAATGATTTCTTTGGCCAAAAAAAGAAAAGAAAAATCAAAGAATGATTTCTAATGAATTCAATTAATTAAATTGTTCATAGTCATGTGTTCCTTCCATTTCTCACATGCACTTCTTCATCTGTCAATTAATCCCTCCAAAGGAGAGAAATAATATGATTTGTAGAATCTAAATGAAAAATAAGAGACACTAATGAATAACTTCCTTTTAGAAGGGAAAGAGCATTATCCTTTCTAATTCTTCTAGATTCCATTGCAGCCAGATTCTCATTATAACAGCATGAAAATAATAGGATGAAAGGATACACGAGGCAGGGATTACAGTGATCATAAATAGATATTTAATCAAATATTTAAATGCATACCAGCACTGCCAAAAGCTTCATGAATCTTTAAGTGTAATAATTGTACAATGTCTACAAGATTTTGCACAAACTGGAAACACAAGATTTTAGATAGGGTTTCGGGAATAGTACTGCAAGGATCAATTGATTGGGAAAAGATTAAAAGACTGACTTTCACCCCAATAATTATGAAGCATATGCATAATGGATGATAGTGTCAAGAAACAATGAACAATCAAGGTTGATCAGCAATATTCCTAAGTATTAAATTATACATTATGCTTCCTGTATGCACCTAGAAAAGCTACATTAAGAAAATAGGCTTGCTACCTCTTCAAAAGTCTTTGACCAGAGTGATTTTTTCTTTAAACTGCCTACACGCTTCCTTTTGATTCCCTACATCTACTCTTAAAATTGCAAGCTTGTCTGCTATATGTAAATAAATTATGTAAATCATATAATGCAAAAGTTCTAATTGTCCTTAGAACAACAAAGATAATTAAAAATAAAAATGAAAAAAACTACAAAACATGCTATCATTCATGAAAATAAATAATGTATAATTCAAAACTAGGAAGGACTCAGATCATATATTTAGGAATTCCTTGTTCTGGACTTAAGCAGCACCGACAACAGAAAATTCATCAGCCACTCATGTTTTAGAAAATCCATCATCTGAGCCACTCATGTTTCAGACCAAAGCCAATTACTTAACAGCTAAAATTTCTCACCTCTAATTACACCGTATACTGGATTCAATTAAACCATCACTCAATTAAGCACCATTAACACATGAACTTTTAATTCACTGTGCATTCAAAGAATCCAACAAACTCCAAATTGGCAAAATAGAAAAAAAAAAAAAAAAAAAAAAAA
>QANT01000340.1:0-26886 GCA_003254885.1 Purshia tridentata
ACCCCACACACACACACAGAGCCCACCAGCTTTAAGAGAGTATATTTGGTAATACTTGAGCTAAAACTTCAGCATCTCACTTAGTACGCATAAATTTAAGAGGCTATATTATTATCATAATTTAAAAATGAAACAAATGTGTAAAGATTGGTCTAAGAAAAACTCACGAGTTTTGTCCTCATCAAATTAAAATTATTTCTTTTCGAATTTACAGATGATTCTGTACACTTTGTGTATTAAAGAATTTAGATTGACAAGAAAATCAGAATATTATACATAAAATTACTAAAGGATCAATTTGTCATTATATTGGTAGTGTTGAGAGACCATCAAACCCTTCTATAGTGAAAACCACCAGCAAAAGAATAAGAGATTTCTTCTTTCTCTCTTTCTTTCATTCTTTAAATTTCTTATAGCATTATTAATATTTTCTTGAGTGCAAGGAAGAAAATTTCTATACCTAATTCTAAACATTAAGCTACATCTATGCCCAAAACACAGTTCAAAAAAAAGGTTTTTAGTGTAGACTTTGTATCTTTTTCTTTTCTTCCGTTGAGCAGGAGTTGTGAAATAGTTGTAAGGTTTCACTTGTAATTTTCTCATTCTTTCAAGTTCATTTAAAGTAATTTAATGTTTCTCATTCTCCCTCCCCCCACTCCCCCTCCCCCTCTCCCTTCGCCTTTCCCAAAAGAAAAAAATAAAAAAAATCACCATAAGCCTAAGACCATTTCCTAATTAAGATGCTGTCGCTTGCCACAAACAGAAGTGAAATGATACCTGCTTAAGCCTTTCCTCAGTCCTCGCAGCCTGCAATGGAAAATCTTTGGTTAGACAATGGAAGATGCAATAAATGTCAAGGCTGCAAAAGAGAGCAAGTGAAAACATAGATTACTCAGGAACCTAGTCAGTCAATCTTCGGGCATGTTCTATTTGAATTCTAGTTAGTCAGTTTGTACTGGGCTCTGTTTGGCCTGGCTGGTTAGGCCTCTTGTCTCTTTTTGTACTTTTTTACTGCTTTGCAGTTTGTTGTTTTTAATAAATTTCATCTAAAATTTACAAGGTCTTTGTATCAAATTCAAGAACCCAAACACATATAAGTCAGATAACTGAACAGTACATGATTTTGTTCCTATACACACTCATGATCCTAGTCATCAAGTGCATACATTAGAATCTCCAAACCAATACTGGATCTTTTTCCTCTTTAAATTAACCAGGATTAAGCGCTTATTAGTATAATAAGCCAGATGACAAAAAGGCTGCAATCAAGCCAACAAGACAAGTACTAAAAGTTCAAGATGAATTTGTTTGACTTTTAACCAAGCACAAGCTTATAATAAAAATAAAAATCTTGTTCAAACTTGGTTCATTAATTTTTTTGAGAAAGCTAGATTTGTCCAGAAACTCAGAGGCGTGATTAGTTCTACTTCCTTACGGACCAAAATCATGTTTAAAATTTTACACATTATATGGAATTTATACTAATTTGACAGACTTGAATTAAATTTCAAGTAAATATACTCAGATTATCCTATATAAAATGTCAATTAAGAACACTTAATTACGTATTTAAGAACCTGAATGAGTTATCTGTACACTGTAGAACAAGATAATGAAATATAATTCAATATTTTATGCATGTATACATATAATTTGCATTAATATGAATGTATATACACACATAAATTACATATATACATATTTCAAACTTAACATAGGGGCTTGAACATGCCACGATGACTAAAAGACAATCATAAACAAGCTTCAGTTATTGTTCATTTACAGTAAAACATTGACAAATAATGAGTCTTTTTTATATTTATAGGACAGATGATAAGTCTTAAATGGGATGAAACAGGAAGGTGTGGTATTTGCTTAAAGCATGTATAAGGCTTTAATGTAACAAAATTGGAACTTGCAAACCACACAACCTGTATCGAAATCCATATATGAAAAATCAACAGCTCACCATGAAGGGTAATGATAGTTATAATTGAGTTATGAGAATGCGTTTTATGACCTCATGCTCATTGCTGCCTAGTTCACTCAGATGACATCAGTCCTCAGCATATACAGTTTTTACTATTTTCCCAGTGTCTCATTTCAGTGATTTGAGCAACCGTCTATATTTTGAAATAATCATAGGCATCATAACAACATAGCATTAAGGAAAAGAAAAAGGAAGAGGATGAGGACCTGAAATTTTTATTATTAAAATTTTATCAAAGTAGTTTACACAAGCAGCAACAGAAGGTGAACAAAGTCAACTAAGCCATATCCAAATGGAGATTTTCTGGAGTTGGCTATAACTGACATAAGGTTGGCAGCCTGGATGAAAGAAAAGCTAGTGTTGTTACATTGATTTTAACATGTGGTATTGAAGCATTCTAACTTACCATACTGAATACTGATTGTGGCTAAAATATAGCTTGTGTTCCTATAACCCTAATGCTCAATGGAGGGAAATTATAAAGATAGAGTTGTGCAAATGACCACATTACACTACCATTTAGTAGTAGAAAAACACATCTCTCAACAAACAATTCAATAGCCGACTCCAGCACAATAATACAATACCGATTTCATTACCTTATCTTTCAAAAGCCGCTCGTTCTCCTCCTCTAATCTAACGGCCAATGACTCCAATTCAACTTGGTAAGCCTAAAATCCGAAATACACAAAATAAGTTCATGAAACAAACCAAAATTCACAAATTGGGCTAAAAACAAAAAATAAAAAACCCCCATTTCACCTGCTTTCGCTCTCTGGACCTCGCGGCCGACTCCCGGTTCTTGATCATCCTCCTCTGTCTCTGCTGCGCCGCCTTGTCCAAGGGTTCCAAAACCGCACGCCCTCTCTTCCCTCTCCCACCCGTTCCTCCTCCTCCACTTGCAACCACCTCGACCCCGTTCCCGAACCCGATTATGGAACCCTCAACCTTATCAATGGACTGGAACGGGCTGAGCGGGATCGAATCAAAAGAAAACACTCCACTACTCAATCGCTCGGTCTCCGGCGGAGGTTGAAGAGGAAGCGGCAAATCCTTGATATCATCTTCTTGGACGGCCCCAGCCCTGGCCAAAAAGTCCTCCAGAGTCATCATATCATCAGTTGCCTCTTCCTTACACTCCTTCCGAGTCTCTCCAGACACAATTTCCCGCCAAACCTCGTCGACGGTCTTTGGCGGTGGCGCCGAGGAGGGTAAGATGGCGGAGTTGATTTCCGAAACGGCGTCGATTAGGGTTATTTGGGCGTCGAGAAGGGTGGCGTCCGTGGTGGGGTTGTTGAAATTGGAGTTGTAGACGTCGCGGAGGAGGCCGTCGACACTCATCGTCGTGTCGAGATTATGCGGCGTCGTATTGGTATTGTTATGATGCGACGTTTGGGGAGCGGAGGAGCAGAAGGAAGATGCTGAGGGTTTGGGTTTTGTAGAAGGGCGCCGTGAGAGATCCGAGTTTCGTGATTTAGACGACGACGACGAAATTAGTTTCGACGACGCCATCTTTTCCGCCGTACCCAATTTCTTTAGGGCTCTCTCTCTCTCTAGACTCTGTCCACTCTCTTTCTCTCTCTTCTCTCTGTGTTTTTTTTTTTTGTTTTTCTTCCTGTTTGGGGTTCAGGACTCTGCAGCAGACCTCAGACGCAGCAGAGCAGAAGCAGCCTTCTTAATAAGCAAAGCGAGCAGTTTCCAGCACCTGGATTTTCGGGTACCAAACTAGTTTTTTTGTTTTTAAAACAATGATTGCATTATGCTGTGGGTCCTACGCCAAATGGAGTAGTCTGAGCGGCGGGTGTACTCTATGTATATGCACTATCGTTGTACTGGAAATTTATTCAGTTTTTTTAATTTTTTGGGCCGGTTTGTTTCTAAAATGTGGTTGACTTGACTCGGACTACACACAGCAAAATTTACGGACCGGTGCGATAGCTGTAACTCGGGGTGGGCACTGAAACTATAAACCAATTCAAACCGAACCGACGGTTTGGCTTAGATCAATTTTTTAAAATTTTTTAATTGAACGATTTGAAAACAAAATCAAATCGTAAATTTTTTATTGGTTACGGTTTTGCTATCTTAAATTGTTGGTTAATCATCAATGTAAATGTCTACTGATATTAAAAATGGTTTATTAGAAGGGTAATTTAATAATAGAAATTTAGGATTAAATACCAAGTTTCAATACTTTTTTACAAAATCAGTTTTGCTCATAATTTTAGGTTTAGCTACTAACTAATAAACTTGATTTTTAGAATAGGTCACAAATTTACAACTCATATGTTTTGGGCTTTATTGATTTGACAAATTTGCCCTTCTATTATTCTTTGGCCCACATATAATGGGTCTTAGATAAAATTTATAAAGTTTTGATAAAATTGTCCTTGATACTTTTTTATTGTCTTAGAAATTAGTTAATATAGTCTCAACTTTAGTCTTAGTTGTGACTGTACGACACTCAACTTCAAATTTAGTTGTGACTGAATGACAGTCACAGCTAAAATGTGATATAGTCACAATTAGGTTGTGACTAAATTAAAATTTTTTTAAGAGAAATTGTATTATAATATAGTATAAATAGAGGTCAAATCAATACTTTTATTCAAAATAATACTTAATATAGTAGTGGGAATTGTCTTTTTCAACTTACTAAGAAAATCACAACTAAATTGTAGACAGTCACAGTTAAGATGTGATTGGATTTTTTTTTTAGTTTTAATACAATATAGTATAAATTAATGTAATAGTATGGATGTAATATATATATATATATATATTATTGTAGTGGCATGTGATGTAATATTTGTGAATTATAGTGCCCTTTACTATATTATTATGTTTGACTTTTCAACTAGTACCTAATCTAAAATGCTATTAAATTTTGATACCTAAACTAAAAAATTATTGAAATTTGGTATTTAAAGTCAATTAACCTATTTAATAATAAGGTACTGATTATTGAAAATATTAACAAAAAGCAAGTAATGAACTAAATGTAATAATTACTCACCCAAAATATAACTTTCAGGACACCTAGATAACCGTCCAGCCATCAAGAAAAAGATCAAAAAGGACATTTAATCCTAATAGGCCAAAAGCAAACAAAAAGCGGGCCCCAACACTGAACTGAAACACGGCCCAACAAAAACTCACGCAACCCAAACCAAAACCATGCAACTATCCCGCTAAAAAAAAAATAACTGTTCATCTCCTTCTACTTTACCTACCGCAATCAGAAACTACTCAAAAAAAAACCATTCAACAGTTGAAATTCAAACAAGCAAGTCAAGAAATCTTCAACAAAAGGTAAAGCCTAAACCCATAATTTCTACATTAATTTTCATTCAAGAACTGAAACTGAAACAAAAGGTAATAATTTTGTTTCTATAACTTCCCCATGCAGGACAGTTTCAGAAAAGCAAAAATGAAAATCAAACAATCAAGTCAAAGATATCTTCTGTAATAGGTAGGCCTAAACCCATAATTTCTCACATTGATTTTAGTATCAATTTCAGTTTGATACTATAATTCAGTATCAATTACAATTTGATACTGGTATGAAAAGTGAAACTAAAACTAAAACTAATAATTCAAGAACAAATCTAAAATTTAATTACAGTTTCAGAAACTGTAATTCAGTTTCAGTTTAATTCTAAAATTTAATTACAGTTTCAGAACTGAAATTGAGACTAAATTACAGTTTTAGAACTAAAACTAAAATTGAATTATAGTAGTTTCAGAACTAGAACTGAAACTAAATTATAGTTTTAGAACTGAAACTAAAACTAAATTACATTAATTTCAGAACTGAAACTGAAATACAATTTTAGCTTGATTTTAAAACTGAAACTGAATTATAGTTTTAAAACTGAAACTGAAACTAAATTACAGTTTCAGTTTGATTTTGAAACTGAAACTGAATTATAATTCAGTATCAATTTCAGTTTGATAATGGTATGAAACATGAAACTGAAACTGAATTATAATTTAGTATCAATTTCAATTTGATAATGGTATGAAAAGTGAAATTGAAACTAATAATTCAAGAACAAATCTAAAATTTAATTACAGTTTCAGAAACTGTAATTCAATTTTAGTTTAATTCTAAAATTTAATTATAGTTTCAGAACTAAAACTAAAACTTAATTACAGTAGTTTCAGAACTGAAACTGAAACTACAGTTTCAGAACTGAAATTGAAACTACAGTTTCAATTTGATTTTGAAATTAAAACTGAAACTGAAATTGAATTACAATAGTTTCATAACTGAAACTGAATTACAGTTTCAGTTTGATTTTGAAACTGAAATTGATTTTAAGAAGAACAACATTGAATTGCAACCTCATTATCATACACAAAAATTGAATTCCATAAGATCAATGTGGAATTGGACCTCAAAAAAGAAAAACAAAAAACAAAATTAAAAGAACTTATGATCATGAGCTGCATGCATTCCTTCTTGCACAATATGAAAAAATTTATGGTTGTGAATGTTCGGCCTTTCACGTGATGTTGAGGCAGATTTCATTAATTGGTTTGGGTGGCCTTTATTTGGCCACTTCACCTGCTCTTGGAAAGCTTCCAAAGGAAGCTTGCTAGTTGTAGGCTAAAGGCAGCTTGCTGCCTTATTTATTTTGTGTGCTTTTTTCTCTTGTTTGAAAATAGATGCAGAGAGGAGGAAAAAATATTAGAGAGAAGGCGAAGCTTAGGTGGAAGGCATATAAACAAAGCCGCCAAAGGAAAGGAAATAACGAAAGAAACTGAAAGATTAAAGGAGGGCAAAAAAAGTAAATGACAGTAATTAAAAAAAGAACACCTGTCAACCTAATAAATTCTGTTACCTTATTATTAATGTTGAAGTATACGCATATTAGAGAGTAAATAGGATGCATTTTATGCATCCTACACTAATTATCTCTTATTGGAAATTCTTGAAAAAGATGGGTTTCTAAAATAAACCTGATGGATATTTCAAATTTAATTTTAGTCCTTTAACTATGTAGCCATGTCAGCATTGAGAACTTAATGAATTACACATCAGCATTTGTTTTTGTTTTTTTTTTTTGGTATACCTTCAGTGTTCCCATTATACCCTTATACCATTGTATTACTATATTACACATCATTCTCTTTTTAAACGTTTAATGGCATTAAAAACCCAATTATTACCTCCCTCAATTGTCTCCACAACGTGAAAATAGGGACTGAGTTATCAAAGTGAGAATTAAAATCCCTCATTTTTCTCCACAACGTGAAAACATGGATGAGTCATAAAAGCTAAGTTCTGGAAGGTATTCAATGTATTTGTGATTCATGTAGTGGTATTAATATGACTTAAGTTTTGTGATTTTTTCTTGCAATTTAAAGGGATGAGGCACAAATAATACGGTATGAATCTTATTCCTAAACTTGTATTGGAATTTGGAACAAACTTGGCTTTAGTTCGACAAGTTCTTGCTAAAAGGCTCAAAGGTATATTTTGTTACTACGAAATTAATGTTGATTGTTCTTCTTTTTTTATTTTTTGTTTGTGTTAATCCAGTTTATGTCATGTGTTTGCTATTTAAGTTTTGGTCAACTACTGTGATTGTCATAAAATGCTATTGTTTTAGTTGTTGGAGTGCATGATATTTGTTCGATAAAATTTCCCTTTCAATGTGAAAAACATGTTTTTGTTATAAAGTATAGGCTTTAATGTATGGATGACCACTATTACCATACATTTGATTGTGATGTTTTTGTTTTGAAATAATTGCATATGATTATAACTGAATATTCATTTGAATTGACTGTTTATATTTGTTATTATTGTTTTACAAGTTAATTCTCTAACGTCAATGGATTATAATTAATCATATAATTGGTTTTCTAGATGCTTAATACATTCGACCGTTAGTACTGAAGCTTCGCCTTCATCATCATATAATTGTAATCATATGAATAGCTTTGGTTCATCATCATTTTTGTAATATCTATTAATAGCTTTTATTTATTTATTCAATTTGACTATTAATTTATTATTGTGTAACGTTAACTTTCTTTCTTTTGTATGATACAATTTTCTTTCATCTTTATAAGGGCATGATTTCGGCCCACTTAGCCACCAAACTTGCCAGCACATCTAAAATTGGTGGGAAACACCCTCTGCAAGTTTGACAGTGCCCACAGCGCCATTACCTATAATCAGAGCTGCCCACCCTCTTCGCCACTCAAATTCCAATCGTTGCTGGGTTCACAGCTCTTGCTCTGTAACATTTTAGGTTTGGCCATGAGTGGAAACTGGCAAGTGCTATAGTGGTAGCTGAGGTTGGTTTAAAACTACCATTTTTGGTGACTTCCTCCCACCAAAGGTGCCACCGATCGGTGAAGTAGGCGTCAATTGTACAACCATAGAGGCGTGAGGTGTTGCTGCCCAAATTCCTAATTATTCCAGGTATATGTAAGTTCAATATTGGGGCTAACTGCTTAACCAATTAAATGGCTTTCTTTATCAAATGGTTGTCCATTTGTGAACATTGCTAAATGTTTAACTGTGCTTGTGTAATTTATTAGATTACCATTTTGTAATTTATTAAATTACCATTTTGTTTCAACTCGCTTTGATAATCGTATGTGTCAACACCACCTTCATAATGGTAGTTAGATTGCTAATTGACTGAATTTTCTCAAGCTCCTCCCTCGATATGATTTTTCCATGCTGATATAAGTAAGAAAGTCAGAACTTAAAACATGAAGATAGTAAGTAAAAAAGTTGCAACAGATGTTTGAAAAATTCACTTTTGGAATTGCTTGTGATAGGATGAACCCAAACATAGTGAGGCTGAGGTGGGACAACAAGGGGAGAAAATCACACGCAATTAGAGTGGTTTGAAAAGTACCCCTTAACTTAACAAGTGAAAGGTGATTCCCATTTTCCCATAGAATGTTTTTGTTTTAGAATTTGATTGTTTGAGAAGAGCATGTTCATATATGATATATCTATGTCATATATGGACCAAAAAAGGAAAAATCCATTGCAATTAAAAAGCTTTATGTGGCACAAATTATATCTAAACATTGCAGCATGTAAAAAACAAAAAGTACCTTCCTAGCCTTAATTTCATTGAATGTGGCTTTCCACTGAAATACTGTATGGATCTTCGAGATCGACTATGGAGTTCTATTTATTTCTTTATATTCAATGTCCACTTCCCTCTTTTTCCTGCTTAGATTGAAATCCTGTAGTTTACATAAACATACAATTGAGTCCTTAGGTTTTTGAATTGTAAAAAGTACTTTAAAGTTTGAATCATTGTTAATTTCAGGCCAAAAAAAGATTCACTACTATTTGACTAACCATTTCTGAAAAATATGAGCCATTTCATATTGTTTGTTGGCATGGACAAAATCAAGTAAAACTTCTAAAATTATTTCAATGTCGGGTTTAGAAGGAGTAGATGATCTTATATCAATGCTGTCAGCGAGAGTATAAGTAATATGCATCCCCTGATTTTTACTTCTATTGTAACTCCCGTTACAATTGATGGGTTTCTTTTTTGGAGGGGTTATGCATATATAGGCAGTACTTATCAATGCCAATCAGGTTATTGCAACTAATCGAGCCTTCATGGATATGGAGTGGCTAAGACTTGACTACCACAACGCAGAGTACCAAACCAAGTTGAGAGAGTTTCTGGATGTATGCTTCCAACACCACTCATCTAACAATCTTGTTAAGTGTCCATTTCGCTCATGTTACAACCGTTTTTGGAAGGCTAGATCAGAAATTCAAGACCATATGACTGCTCAAAGTATGGACCCTCGGTACAGGGACCTACCCTGGATAAATTATGGAGATCCCATTCATAACCCCTCCATCCCTCATATGGCTAGTCAAGATGGCGAAAATTTCAATTATGTAGATTCTGCTGGCATGCAATCATTAGTTGACGATTTGTTCCAGCCACCAATGCCGAATGTAGCAAACGGAACCAACACAAAACAAGAACCTAGCCTCCTCGGGTGGCCTCCAGCAGCAGCTAATTTTTTAAATTTGGTCGAAGACGCCAACTCTTCTCTTTATCCCGGATGTGAACGAATTAAGAAGCTTGAGTTCTTAGTTGCATCGTATCACATCAAGTGCATATACGGGTGGACAGACACTCCAGTTTCAGACCGTCTAACACTGTTGAAGCACTCATTCCCTGAAGGTGAAACGCTACCACACTTTTTTTACCAAACAAGGCAGTTGACTGGGAAGCTTGGTTTGTCTTATGAGAAAATTGACGCATGCCCTCATGATTGCATGCTCTTCTAGAAGAGTAACCGTAGTAAGTTGAAGTGTAAAATATGTGGTGTTGACCGGAATAAACAAAATGAGGGTCGGAGTGGTAAACAGGTAGTTGCCAAAATGTTAAGGTACTTCCCACTTTCTTCACGGCTTCAGTGGTTGTTCATGTCCAAGTACACTTCCGAGCATATGATTTGGCACCATGACAAGCGTGTTAAGGATGGTGTGATGTGCCACCCGGCTGACTCCCCTGCATGGATTGAGCTAGACAACCGTTTTCCAGATTTTGTAATTGAACCACGGAATGTGAGGCTAGGGTTAGCAAGTGACAGATTCAATTCCTTCGGCCATATGAGCTCCCAACATAGCACGTGGCTGGCTGTTATGGTAGTCTACAATCTGCCCCCTTGGATGTGCATGAAGCAGCCATACCTTTTCCAAGGCCTAAGGCACCTGGTAATGACATAGACATATACTTAGAGCCCCTCTTGGATGAGCCAAAGCAACTGTGGACTGAAGGTGTGTGCACGTACGACATTTCCAGTGAACAATCTTTCAACATGCGTGTTGCACTGCTGTGGACCATAAATGATTTCCTAGCTTATGCTAATATGTCGAGGTGGAGCACTAAGGGTAAAATGGCGTGTCTGTAGTGTTCTCACTCTACTGAATCCCATTTCTTGGAACGAGTACCTAAACACTGCTACATGGGACATAGAAGGTTCTTCCCAACCAACCACAGATTTCGGAGGGAGAGGGCTACTTTAATGGGGTAGTAGAGTCGCGGACAACCCCTGTACCATTAACTAGCAGTGAGTGTTTGTCTCAGTTAGCTGGTCTGTCATATAAGGTCGGGAAAAAGCGGAGAAGGCCATTCGCATCGAATTGAACCTCATCTGGAGTTGCCATTGAGTATACCGGGCCATGGAAAAACAAAGTGTATTCTACAAACTTCCATATTGGGAGTTCATGCTACTACATCATAATTTGGACGTAATGCACATCGAAAAGAACGTGTGCGATAATTTAGTTGGTACACTATTGGGACTGGAAGGCAAGAGTAAAGATGACCTTAATGCCAGGGCTAATTTGGAACTTCTTAACTTGAAGCCACATCTTCATCCTGTCCGACATGGCAATAAGACTTATCTACCACCAATGGTACAATCGCTTAGCCTGAAAAAGAAACAAATGTTTTGTGAGTTACTAAAGGGTATCAAGATTCCAAATGAGTACTCTTCAAATATTAACCGTTGTGTGAAAGTTGGGGAAAAAAAAACTTACCGGCCTCAAGAGTCACGACTGCTACGTTCTTATTTAGCACTTGTTATCAATGGCCATTTGGAATATATTACCAAAGCACACCACCCAAATAATTCTAGAATTATGTACCTTTTTTAAGAACATATTTAACAAGACCTCGACCTCACAAGCCTTCATTGATCTGAACGATCGTATAGCAATCACGTTGTGCCAATTGGAGCGTATATGTCCTCCAGCATTTTTTGAGTGATGATCCACTTGCCAATTCATCTTGCCCATGAAGCTGTCATCGGGGGTCTCGTCCAGTACAGGTGGATGTACCCAATAGAGAGGTCTGTTTGCATAACTTGCTTATTTTTTGTATTTAAATTTTTTCCACCCTTATAAACCATGATTCCTACGTATTATGCACAAATGCATATGTTGTACTGCTGTGTGTCAAACAAACTGGAATTTTAATTTTAAGTTCTATTTCATGTGTTGCTAATTTGTATTAGGTGCTTATACACTTTGAAGTCATACGTTAGGAGCAAAAGTAGATCGGACGGCAGCATTACAGAAGGCTACTTGGTTGATGAATGCCTCTCGTTTTGTTCAATGTATCTCGAAGGGGTTGATATTCGGCATAATAGGCTTGGTCGAAACTGCTACGATGGTGAGAACATTTAGGTCAATCGTCCAGTTAAAGGGGGGGCTGAAGTAGACGCCAATCTAATGGCCTTGTCATACAGTCCACATCAATTTGCTAGATGTTTCAAGACTTTCTTGGTAAATGGGTTCTGGTTCAGGATAAAAAACCTGGACACCTCAAAACTAACTCAAAATAATGGTGTTTTCATTGTGGCGGACACTAACAACTATGCAAGTACATGAGATCATAACCCACGGGATGGACCGGTGGGGTACTATGGTGTCATCAAAGATATAAGTGAATTACAATACGATTACGACCAGAAAGTGGTGCTGTTTGATTGTGACTGAGTGGATACACACCATAGGTTTAAAAAAGACGAGTTCAAGTTCAACATGGTGTCATTTTCACGCTTGTTGCAGTCAAATGACACTTACATATTAGCCAGTCATGCTCACCAAGTACTCTACGTGGCGGATCCCGTTCAAATTGGATGGCATGTTGTAGTTCATTCACAGCCTTGTGATATGTACGACTTGACGAGCATATCCGCTGGCGATGTGTGTGGTGCACTGGTTCTAGACAGACCAGGGGTGGACCTGAGTCAAGTAGACCATTGGACCGATATTGAAGGGGAACAATAGATTGCCCCTTCACCCCTCCACCATCCATGTAGGGCATGATAATGCAATATTAGCTTTAGGTACGTAAATCTATTTTGGACAGTTTCACTGATTATATATACAATTGGTCTAAAATCATCGTAAGTTAAGATTACCATCTTCAAAGTTGCTGTATACATATATGATGTGCTATTTGCTTTACATATGAATGACATGTACTTATTAATTAATGTTGAAAACAACCCTTTGTTGCTTGTTACAAAATACTACAATGATTGTACACCTGTGTCATCTAGTGTTGATCGTACATTCATTGTCTTCTGTATACTTAAGTTTGCCAATTTTCCTGATATAGCTAGGTGGTTTCATTTTGCAGACACAAGGATGGGCATGGGCACTTAAGTTTATGCCAGCCTACATATCAATATTTGAAGCCCACACTCTGGCATAACTAACCTATACTGTAGGTTTTTATGTGTTTGTTTATAGATTTTACATATTAAGTAGCATAACCATCCATGCCATTTTGTACGGTCAATTTTTAGGCATTTCACTATTTACTTGGGGTTTTGGAATTGTAGTTCGGATGTAAAGCAAGTGGCCTCCAATCCCTTTTATTTTTGTTTACGCCACATGTGGAAACTCATATTCCACTTAAGGTGAATATATGTATCCAATTTTATAGATCATAAATGTATAGCCCTTCTATTGTGTTTGGGATGCACTGCATACACTTATTGTATATATTCACCTTAAGTCTACTCCTTAGCATTTAGAAACTAGGTGTGTGCTTGATATAGGAGCCATGGCCTATGACAATAACCTAAGACTCTATATAACTTGTTAGACCATTAAGGACTCCCGTCACTATTGCAAAAATGGACATTAGCCACTGACTTATAACTCACGGTTTGCTAAGTGTGAGTTGAAAGAAATTTTTTCATAATCGTGACTCTAAACCATCCTACTCACACAATCTGTGACTTCTTATGCTCTACTCACTCAAAATTGTGACTATCTTATGCTCTACTCACTCAAAACTGTGAGAATCAAGAAATTTTATTACATTGGGTTGCGGGCAGCTGATTAATTCGTTAGTTTAATCACTGGGAAAAATTATGTGTCTGTTGGGGTTCACATTTACTGGAAAATGGCCACAAAGTATGGTTCATTTATCTTTGCCTCAGCATTTTTTTTATATTTTAACTAAATATCACTCACAATTTGTATATTGCGATATAGGCAAAAGTAATACCACTTTTCTTTCACAGACACTTCGCGTAGAAGGGGAGAAAAAGAATAGCAATTAATATTGTACATTTTCATTGCATTTGCTTGAATATGTATAGAATAGTTTTTCATAAGGTTGCACAAAGCATGGTTTGAGAGGGAGTATTGGTGTTAAGCATTTCATTTTGAATGAGATAGGAAGTAGGTGTCTCCTGGTTTTGAGAGACCGATCGGGTGAGGATACTGACCAGTCGCTAGGCTGTTTAAGTCAAAATAGGCATGGTTTTTACCCAACCAGTCGAGTTTAGAGGCGTTTGGTAGCATTCGTCTCGGGTCAAGATCGATCGGTAGTCTTATCTCCTCCGACTGGTCTGATATCAGAGCATTCCTCTCGAGACATTCTCGACTGATCGGTATATTGGCTTCGACTAGTCGGTATCGTTGTTGTCGTCTCTGGTCCTGATAGACCGGTTGTAATTTTTGGTTGACCAGTTGAGATTTGAGGCGATAAGTAGTCTTCATCTCAGGTGGAGCTTGACTGGTTGGCATATTGGCTCGACCGATCATAATTTGAGGCATAAGGCAGCCTTCCTCTCAAGTCAAGCTCGACTGGTCGGCATATTGGGCCGACTTGTCAAATTTTGAGGCGTAAGGCAACCTTCCTCTCTGGTCGATCTCGACCGGTAGGCATATTGGCTCAACCGATTAGAATTTAAGGCATTAAGCAGCCTTTGTCTCCGGTTGAGCGTGACCGGTCAGAAATATGACCCGACCAGTCGTCCTCTATGCGAAAATTTTTATTTTGAACCAAAAATTTTTTTGAGTTTCAAACCAAACCTGGGTCTTCTTTAGTCAAAAACACATTTTTCTCACACTTTCCTCTCTGCTCTCTCTTCCTCTTCATAAGCCCTTTCTCCCTTTCTCTCCAATCCTCATTTTGGGCTTGAAATCTTGCAAAAATCTCCTCACCCATCATATTTTCGGTACAATAGGAGGATTTCCCTTCATCTTTCTCAAGTTTTTTCAGGCTATTTGGTGAAATTTCTTTCTAGGGCTCCAAAGGTAAAAAATTTGGGGATTTTCGCATTTTCTTCAACTTGTTTCAAATTTCTTGGTTTTGGATGTTGATTCTAACTTAGGCTATTCTTTCTTAATGCTTCTCTTGTTGTGATTGACCTTGGATGCTTGATTTTTGGCTTGGAATCTTCTTGGTCCAAATGGTCTCGTGCTCCATAGGAGGAGTATCCTTCTCACCTCTTTCCAAGTGTTGAGTGTTCCAATTTTTGGTCTCGTGTCAATTCTCATAAGAATCTAATTGTGGAGCGTCCTTTCAAGCTTGCGGATTTCAGTGATGATTTCTAAAAAATGCTCTATAAGAGAGGTTGGTTTGATTGGGTTGCTTGTTATTATGACAGGAAACCAAGCATATCAATGATTAGAGAGTTTTATAGCAACTATACTGAGTTGAGCCAGACTAGTGTATTTGTTAGAGGGGTGCTTGTTGTTTTTGACAGTGAGGTGATTCATTCCACTTTAGGTCTACCAGATTGCATACTGTTTAGCTCATTTTACTACATTTAAATTACCTTTAACTCATACATGTTTGGCCTTTCCTCTATCACTTCTATAATTTTAATTACTATTTTCATTTTTTTAGTTAACTTTTGGGTTTTATTAATTTTTATTTTAATCCTTAAATTTTAGAGAGTTTTTAGATTTATTTTACTTAGTTTTAATTTTGTCTATTTTATTTTGTAGGTAAGAAAAAGCCCAAAAGCAAACAAAAGCTCAAAGAAGAAAAAAAAGAAGAAGAAGAGAAGCCAGCCGCATCTCACCATGCTGCCACCTTCCTTCATTAATCTTCCTTTCAGCCAATTGGTGGCTGCCACATGGTGAAAATATTGACAGTGAGCAGCTGCCGTCCTTTTCTTCTTCTGCACATGCTTTCTCTCTTCCAAGCTAAGCCGCACAGCAACCAACCACCTCCTTCAAGCCAAGCCGCAAGCTGCCCAACCTTCTCCTTTCACATGAACTGCTCCCCTTTTGGTTGATTAATCAACCATGCAGCCACTTAAAGGTTGCCACATGGCAAACCAACTACTGCCAGCCTTTTTGCCAGCGCCTCTCTTCTTTTTGTGCTGATCCTTGTCCCATTTCTCAGCCAATGCACACAGGCCACATGTTTTTAGTTTAGATATTTTTAGCCTTAGAGTTTGCCTATTTAAAGGAATTTTCAAATCTTTCAAGGGGATCCCTTACCTCATATTTTATTTTTTGCCTCTTTTAGTATTCTCCTAGGATTTCTCTCAAGGGCCTTTTGGCTATGTTGTTAGAGAGAGAATAGGAATGCTTTTAATGTTTTGTTTGTGTACATTTAAATTATTGCAATGAAAATTTAATTTTCTTGTCTCTCTTTTTCTTCTCCTTCTTTTATTTATTTATTTTTACTTCTAAGTTTTTTATTTTATTTACTCTTGTCTAGTTTAAATGTCATTTATTTCTTCTTCTCCCTTTCATTTTAGTTTAATACTCATGGGTTGTCACTAAACCCCCTCACAAAGGTAAGGGGAAAGCATCACCATGAAAATGATCAAGTAAGCTTTCTTTAGTTAATTTCCCACTATTTAGATCTTACAAATTCTATATTTTGTTCATAAAATGAGAAAGAATTAATTTTTCACCCATGATATCATTTATCATGGGTAGTTAGACATTTTTTCCACATTTTTGCTTTGTAACCAATTATTTTAATATAAGCTATTTGAACTCTAGTTGTTCCTTAGTTTTGGTTCACTTGGGTTGCTTAAAGTTTATAGTTTTCAAGCAAGAACAATATCTACATACAATTATTTAATTTAGAGTTTAAAATATAAATATTATTGGGTGAGGGCATCGAGTTGATTCTTAAGTGCCCTCTTATTTGGGAAATTGCTAAGGAAATTACTAGAATAATAATTATGGTGGTGTGGAACCTTAACCTTGGTGTTTATACCCTTGTTCAAATTTTAGTCTTTAAATTATTGCTATTTTATTTCTTTTTAATTATTACACTTACTTTCTAGTCTTTTAAATTATTTCTCTTTTGCTTATTTTTAATTCTTGCATCTAAATTCCTCTAGTCTTAATTTATTTATTTTCTTTTAGTCTAGTAAACCTAAAAAAATCAACCAATTAATCTTTCTAAGCTAGGTTAGCTTTAAATTAATTTAAAGGTTTAAACTAGTGAATCCACACAACATTCCTTGAGGATTGACCTCGTTAAGTGTCGTCTATATTATAGACTTGTTCACTTGTGAGTAAATAATTAAATAAATTATCAGTTTGCTGCCATCAACACTCACTTTCAGATGTCAACACTCATCTTCAGCAGATCGACACTTGTCTTGATGGTTTTGATACTATTTTTCGAGGGCATGCCCATATTTTGCCTGGCTCAGATTCTCATATGTAGGACCATGAAGATACTGTGGTTGAGGAAGCCTAGGCCCCTTTGGCTATCCTTGTAACGACCCGCACCTTTTAAGTGAATTATAATAGGGCCAATGTTGACTTTTGGTTTTAACAAGATTTTAACTTTGACCTTGGGTCCGTTAGGAAGGTCTCAAGCTCACGAGTTCATAGACACGCGGCATGGGCTATTTAGAGTTACGGTTAAAAAGTTATGAACGTGATAAAGGAGCTCAAGGTTGACTTTTTAAAGTACTTGAGGTTTAGAGTTGACTTTGACACGGGTGCGTAGAGCTCGACTCCACGAGTTCGTAGACACGTAGCATGCGTCGTTTGGAGCTACGGTTTGTGAAATATGGAGGTTCAAAGTGAGGGACAAACTTGTAATTTTGAGGAATGGTATTAAATATTCCAGAATTTTCTGGAATACCCCTCTCTCTCTCTATATTTCCCTCCCCTCTCCACGCGCAGGGGCAGCAAGCCAGCCCAGCCCGACGCCTCCTCCTCCCTCTCTTCCCGGCGCGACCCCCCCAGCCCATCTCCGACCACCCAGACCCGCCGGCGACGTCACCAGTCGCCGGCCAGCCACCTCCCGACGCTGCCCAGCCCCTTTCTCTCTCCCTCCCGATCTCTCTCACCGGTGCGCGACTCCTTCTTCCAGCTCCAGCCATTTCCGGCGGCCCCAGGCGGCATGAAGCAGTCCCCAGCCGCCGGCCAGCCACCCCGGTACTCCCCCACGGCAGCCCGCCGTCCCCCGATGCGAAACGACACCGGAAAAAGCCCCAGTCCGCGGCCATTTGTTCGTCGAATTCCGGCCAGATTTCCGGCTCTTTTCACCTTGAATTTAGGCGACACTCCCGAGTCCAAGGACGATCGCGACGATCACGATCCATTCGGAGACCAAGGCTAGGCTATCTCTGTGAGTGGACTTCGTTTCTTAAACTTGGTTTATGAATTTCATGTTTTAGTTCGTATTTATATTTAATTGAGTTTCAATTGAATTTTATTAATTGAGAAATACTACTTGATTCTCGAGCATGGTTAGAGAATTAATGCTTGGAAATAAATTGAGGTGCTTGATAACTATTTTTCTTGACGATTTATTTGAACCGTTAGATTTTTTGGAATGTTTTGGTTGCTCAAGTAAACGTATTTGGTTATTTCGTATATTGAAAGATTAAGGGTTTGGTTATTGAAAATGATTTTATAATTGTTGGTTTAATAATTTCCCAATTTTGGAAAGATTATATATTTTTATGGGCGAAAAGGAATTTATGAAAAAGCGATTTATGGGAAAAGGATTTTTAAACCACCCTTCGCAGTACCCTTCAGGTTATCAGATTATACAGGTCTTTGGGACCCATCACGGCACACACATAGGCTTTGGGCCGTGTGTCGGGATGCCTCGCCCTTTGGGGGCAGTCTGCGTGCACGTACGACATTCTGGCTTCTTGTACGACGGCGAAGCGACGGTACAAGGGCCACCGAATCCACTCGCATGACGGCGTTACGACGGTGCGGGTGGAAGGATAAGCACGTACGACATCTTGGCTTCTTGTATGACGGCGTAGCGACGGTACAAGGGCCACTAAATCCACTTGCATGACGGCGTTGCGACGGTGCAAGTGGAAGGATAAGTTTTCCAGGGTACTTAGATGGTGGTTTTATGAGTTACTTTCCAGCAAATGAATTTCAGAAAGTTCTTTTCTATTATTATATTGATTTCGTAAGCAAGTTTTCAAAGATTATAAACTTTCAGTTTAGATTTCATGATGGTCAGTTTGATTTGCTTTGATGATTTTCAAATAATTTCGAAATGGATTTTTAAAATACTATTTTATATAGAGGTACCAGTGGATTTATGAAAGTGATTGTAAAACTGGGGATTTCAAGGAAGGTTTGTGAAATTCTAAGAAACTTGAAAGTAAATGTTTATTGATATTCATTTTGATTTATGTCCACTCACTGAGTTAACTCATTAGCTTTATCCTTGTTGTTATTTTAATTTTCCCCCCAGGTTGTAGCGGTGGAACGGTCGAGCCAAAGACGTCGAGGCATTATTATAGAGTTGTGAAGCCGTAGGAATTCGTTTTCCTTGTATTTTATTTTCTATAGTAAATTTTGTAGTGCGACTCTGATAACCTAATGAAAACTTAAGTAATTGGTTTGAAATTGGGTCGGAGACCCCTTCTGGTTGTGGTAGAGGAGCTGTGGAACTTAGAAGTGTATTTGCAGGTCTCATGGAGAAAGGGTTCGTCCGATTTCAGGGGAGGTTCTGCCGAAATTTCGGTAGGATTTTCCTTGATATTGGATGCCCACAGGATCACTCCGGGTTCCAAGGTGGAATTCGGGGAGGGTCCTGTCAATCCTAGTCATAAAGAGGGAGAAGTGTTGAAGGGGAGTAGCATTTTTTAGTGTTTGTTTTGTTTTTTTTAATCTGTTCTTGTTTGTAATCTTCTTAGACCTTGTGTTGAGTGAGGGGGAGTTTGTAAGAAGTGGCTTATGGTTGTGTGCTTCTTGTTTTCAACTTCTTAATTTTGGTTGTACTTCTGTGCTCACTTGAACACTCAATGAATTAAAAATGTTTTTGTCTATCACACTCAAGTGTTTCACATGGTTCTGTTTTGTTTCTTTTGAAAGCTGTAAGTTGATGCAGCAAGGAAGGAACAAGAAGTAAGAGAGAGAGATGAATATTTTCGAAACAAAATAGCTGAATTTGAAGCTCGTTTGAACAATCCTTTTTTTGTATTGTAGCTTAATATATATTCTTCAATAAGAACTTTTCTTTTGTTTTATCCATAGGATACTAATTTAGATATTATCCTCTAGTTAATTGTGAGAAAAATTTACAGAAGTTAAGACTCTGAGGTTCATCTGCTTGTCATGGTTAGCTTGTCTACTAGCATTATTGTAAGAATATATACCATTATCTATTATTGTATATGAAACAAGATTCAAGCAATAGTAAATTCAATTTTAATGGAAGTGTGGCACTGATAGAAGGCAGTGAAAGGCAAAGGCCAAGAGTACCAAAAAAAAAAAAATTCATACATATCACGGTTTGCAAATTGGTCACATGATATGCTATGATCACTGCATATCACTGTTCCGCAACCATGAAAGCAAAGAAAGAGTGATAGGTATGGGTGCCTCATTTCATTTACTGAGAGCGACATACAACTCACTTATCGGCTTGGCTTAAGCGAATATTATCCAAGCAAAGAAATGAGAATGGCTTTAAGGTGTGGGATCCAATGGCTAAGGAGTCACAGTTTTAAAAGATTTGTGAGCTTATAACAATAGGAACCCTTATCAAATGCACCCTTGTATAAACAGTGACTTTAATGCCAATAGGCACCAGAAACCATGCCTTTTAATCACAATAGGCACAATTTAGGGCATATGCCTGATGATCAATACGCGTACACCTCTATATTTACCAAAATAATTCCATGTTCACAGATTAAGACATGTTGTACATAGTAAGTCATGTATATTTATCTTGTCTAAATTGAAGTGTGGTTGGTTGATTGATGACCATGCCATAGAACAGAGCTACATTAAACACCTTTTTCCAAAGTTTGATTCCAAGAAAAAAAAAACAGAAAAACAAAAATGTCATTTCATTACACCTGGCCAAAATGACCTTTGGTTGGTGAAGAGGAACAAAATTTGGCCGGCTGCAGCTCACCCCATAAATGGGGCCAGACCACGCCTCAGAATGAAGGTCAGAGTTCGAAGAACATGTATATTCCTGACACATTCAACGAGTCTTGAGCTACTCCTACCAGCATCACAGACTGATTCATGCTAGGTGTTTTTTGATGTTTGGTTGAACATTCTAGGCATGTAGTTCCCACGAGATGTTTTGAATAGGTGATATGTTTGGGAAAAGTGTAATGTACCAGTCAGGTTGGTTGCATCTATTGTGGGGTATGTTGAAATATGAATGTTGGGTGGTAGGTTTTTTTATTTTTATTTTTTTTTATAAACTAAGTTTATATGCAGTTCATAAAACCATTTCATTTAAGTGGTTTGTGCTGTGTTAGTTTATTAGATTAAATTAATTGCTTTTGTTTGAAATATCAGTCAAAGTATATGACATATAAAGATATTTTGTGCAATAGTTGGGAAAATTATATCATATCTTGAAGTATCCACTTTCTGCGTCTATGCAAAAGTTATATCATGGCTTGGATGAGGTATGATGGATAGGGGTTTTCCTCATAATTTGCCCACATCTTGAAATTCAAACACACACAATGCTTTATGGTTAATGTCTCTTTAGCTTTAACTGTGTATACCTCTTCATATATTTAATTTGGCCCAAAGCAACTCATTAAATGGAAACTCAACCACCTCCTTCATTATTTGCTGGCTGCAATGCACATTTATATGGGTATGTACCTCTTCTAAGATTGCAAAAGAGAAGTGGTTCCAATCTGTGGACAGATCAATTGAAGGGTACACCAAGGCATCTTCAATTTTTATAGGTATGATCTGGTTCATTCTCTTCTGGTTTGCAGTCAATGCATTTTTTTTTTTTTGGTTTTTTGTGAGTTCTGCACATAAAGTATCATCCATGCTCATTCCCATCCATGACTGCACATTGTGAATTTGCATCTTTTATTTTGAAATAAATTGTCTCCTAGATTCAAAAGTGGAAAGTCGTATGTTTATGGCGTTTTTGTCAAACTTTAGGTGCTACAAAGTGATTAGGGATGTTTGAATCAGAATTTAGAATTGAATGATTCATAATGTTGTTGATTGGATATGTAGATAAAAATTAGTAGTGATCATGAGAGACAGGTTTGACAATGGTTTTCGCATTAGTGCAAATGTGAAGTGCAGAGAATCTGATCATGGATTCCAATGTGGGAAGCACCTCTAGAATGGTGAAGGATGAAGGGTTTCATTCACCACCAACCAATATGACCAAGTATAGTGGGAAATGTGTCAATTCTCAATATAGGATGAACTCGACCACTGGGAAGGGCTCTGTGATGTCAAACAACAGGTGCACACTTTTGAGATGCATGGAGGAGATTACATCATTTGGGGAGGGTTGGTGCAAATTCTGCAAGGTAGTTAAGAACATATATACAGAGAGGTACATTCCCTATGTACCAAGCTATGAGTTTTATAAGGTATTCTTTAAGGATTTAGAGGAGCTACATGGGGAAAATTATGCATGGGCTGAGAAGGATGTGCTGAACCACATTTATAATATTGAGGTGGGGCTCGACATGCCAGTGGAAGTGGATAATCATCCTGCAGATGAATAGTGACTTAGTTTGGGTTATGGAGTATAGGTTTTAATTTGGAGTGTTGGTGATGGTTTGTAATACATATAGTAGACCATTGGTTGTTGACTATAGAATTAAGGAATATTTTGTGTGTGGATGATATATTCATATTTTGCCCATAATTGTACCTCAATAATCTAATATTTTTGCTATGTTTTTGTGTTAAACTGTTGGTTTTAATTGATTTTGTGAGTATTTTGTAGGATTAAAGCTTATGATTAAATTAAAGATTAATAGGAGAAATTGGGCCTCTTAAGAGTGCATTACAGCAGCCAATTAATTATCCAAGGCTCAAGTTGTTCAAGCCCATGCTCAACCAAGATTTTTGCAGCAAAATGCAAAGCCCAATATCTACAAGTGCGATGGCTCCCTATTACTAACCAAAGATGGGAGTTTTTGGTTTGGTGGGGTCTTTGCTGACAAACAGGAAAAAAGAGGAAAGTGTGAGGCTAATAATGAAAGACGTGATTTCCTAATAAGAGGAGGTCTCCTTTTGATTGGCAAAAAGGCTTTCCGACTTCCCATCAAAGAGATGGCGAGCAGGGGGAAGATAAATAGGAAGGGGACTGCTGTTCTTAAGGGGCAGAGACCAAGATAGAGAGGGGAGGGGTTGGCAGTTTGAGACTGGCAGCAAGCTTTTGAAGGGGCTGACTTGTAACACCTTCGGGTCCTCTACCCAGATGAATTTTATGGCTATTTTCTTTGTGTTTATCTTTAGATTCTTGATGAACTAATTTTCCTTGCTAGGACTAAGACGTAGCCTAGCTAAAATTATCCAACTGCTCTAATTTTTGTTAAATTAAATTGCTATCCTTATTGAGTGTCTATTACTTCTTTTTGTGCCTTTGGGTGGTTGGCCACCATCTAAATTGATTTGATGTCAGGTTGATGATAAGAATATCTAACTGAGAAATTTGCATCTTTGTAATAGATACCAAAGGTTGCATGTTTGACGTAATTGTACGACCATGACTTATGTGGTTAATTTGGAGGTCCCCAATAATCATAACGGGTCTTGCTTATTGCAATTCACATAGGAATATAGTGCATTGATTTATGAGATTACATATGGTACACCCAAGAACGGAATATCATATAAAATTAAGGGAGGATCAACCATCAACTTAGGTAGTAATTAAGAGTTGACAAGGTTAGAGGGGTTGGGTAGGATGAGCTACGGTGAAGTCAAAGTCCTAGTGCTTTATTATTTCTTTGTTACTTTGTTGCAAGTGAATTCTTAATTTTAGTTTGTTTTAGACTTTAGATTTTCTTTCCTTGCGTTTTCAAATTTTATTTAATAGAGGAAATTACACTAGTATTCAATAGATTAGCTGGATCTCTGTTGGAACGATACTCTACTTACTAATATATTACTTGAACGATATTGTACTCTTGCAATTATCCTATCAGTGGACCACATGCAAGTGGAACTTGCAGTTTGTTGGTGTGGTCTTCATTTTGTATGTACAAAACTCCGATATCAATATTAGCCTACTATAATGCAGTATTTGATTTAATTTCTGAAAATGGAAGCAACATAGTGTATGTGTTATTTGGCGTCTGTCCTTTATAGTTCATGTGTGAATTAAGGATGGAAAATGGATTCTAATTTTTTAGTTAAGGCTAGGTAGTCACATTAATTGATAATTATATTGACATTTCTGTCTTCATGCTGGTGTTCACTTTCACCACAGCTTTGAAATAGCAATTGGTTGAAAATGCATACTAATTACCTACTGCTAGACTTTTATGTTTCAATCATTCCCATGTGAGACTAAGGAGTTGTGACACGGCATCATCCAGCTTATAAGTTTTTAGGAATGAGTAAAGTGTGGGCATAATTCAATAAACCTTAAAAGAAAAAGAAAAAAAGCAAACCTAATGGTTTAAAACGAAAAAGAGAGTGTACGTGAAAATCATAATTGGCTGCTATGCATTAGGTGGATGTTCCCCATATATTGAATTAAGAGCACATAGGAAAATATACAACATTCCACATGGGAGGTGTATATAAGGGTGTGATTTGAATTGGAATATTCGAATCTGACCCAATCTGATCCGAGAAGTTCCAATTTTATTTCCATTCGAATCAAATCGAAAATCCGAAGATTGCCACAATCCGAAAAGTTCGAAAAAAATTGGCATGACATAGGAATGTATTCAGAAATTCAATTCTAATTTGAATTCTGATCCGAAATATTTCCAACGTCATTTTGATCTGATATTTCGGAAATTATGTCAATTTATTTGGTATTTATATTAATATTATATATTTTATCATTTATTTAGTATGATACTTACATATTAAAAATGAAACTAATACTATTAATATATTTATATTCATGCCATTCTAAAAAATATATTAGAATTTGGTATTTAATCATAATTTTGTATATTATAAATATGTGTGTATCATAATAACATATATAAATAGTAACAAAACACCCACGTTTTCATACATATAATTGCTAATTTTTATTGGTAATGGGTGATTGAAGATGGGGCAATTCTATGGTTATTCCAACTAGGCTACCCAAACTTATTTAGTAATTAATAATTACTAAATACTTAAATTTATTATATTGAAGAAAATTTCATGATTATTCACGAAAATTTCCGAGGATGTTTTAAAAAATATTATGAAAATGTGAAAATTTCGATTGTTTGTTTGAAAATTTCAACTTTTCATCCAAAAGTTTCGAAAATGGGATATTTCAAAAATCCCGAGACATCCGAAATTCTAAAATTGGAATGAGATATTGAAATTCTGAATTTTTGGAATGCAAATTGGAATAGAAATTCCATTCCGAAATTTTTTGGATTGGAATTAGAACACCCCAATTCCAATCCGATCTGTCTGAAACACATCCCTGTACGTAATAGGTAGCATAATATGAATCATTCAAATTCAAAGTAAGGGACTGTAACTTCTAATTGTTGTTGTGTTTGGCTTTATTAAATTGTTTAATTTTTTGTTTGCAAAAGGAAATAATTAAGAAACAAATTTGGGCATTCGTAGGGGAATGTATATTTTATATATATATACAAATTAAATGACAGGACTGACCCCGAATTCTACCCTGGAACTCGAAGTGATCCTGCGGGAATCCAATATCAAGGAAAATCCTACCGAAAATTTGACAGAACCTCCCCTGAAATTGGACTAACCCTTTTTAAACGAAACCGGCAAAGGACACTTCTAAAGTACAATACCTCTACCACAACCAAAGGGTCTCTGACCCAAACAAGATTAAAACGAACTGCTTCATTGTCCAACTAAATTATCAGAGCAGTACTACAAATTTAACTAAGGAAATAAAATACAAGGATAAACTAAATTTCTATAAATTACACAAGTTAACTAGATTGCCTCGACATCCTTGGCTCGACCGCTCTACCGCTACAACCTTGGGGGGGAAGTTCAACAACACAAAGAAATGAATGTGAGATAAGCTCAGTGAGTGGACGTAAACCAAAATAAGCATTAATAGTCCTATATTTTCAAGTTTCCTTTAAGATCTCGCAAACCCTATTTGAATTCTCCCAGTTTTAAAGCATTTCGTAAAATCTACTGGTGACTATAAGTAAATCAGTATCTTAAAATCCACTTTGAGATTTTCGAAAAAATCATTAAAACTAGTTAGGCTGCCCAATATCAAAACGGAACTGAAAGTTTATAACCATTGAAAATCTTCTTATAAAACTGATATAATAATAAAAGCTTCCACCCAAACAGTTACCCACCAAATCGGCCGTATATGCACAGGGCTCACAACTTGCCATACGCATGCAGGGCTAATAATTCTGCCATATATGTGCAGAGCCGGAATCTGTCATACACATGCAGGGCCAATAGACTGTCATACATGCACACAGGGTCACCCCAAAAGGGCAAGGCATCCCGGCACATGGCCCAAAGCCTACATGTGTGTCGTGATGGGTCCCAAAGACCTATGAAATTTGATAATCTGAAGGGTACTGCAAATGGTGGTTTGAAAACCATTTCCCATAAATCTNAATGGTGGTTTGAAAACCATTTCCCATAAATCTCTGTCCCCTCATAAAAACATATAACCTTTCCAGTACCGTGAAATCATTAAACCAACAACTATAAAATCTTT
>QANT01000342.1:0-23252 GCA_003254885.1 Purshia tridentata
ACCAATTTAGAGGGAAATAAAGCCTAGAGGGAGGGAAAGAAAACCCACCTAAAGTAGAGAGAAGGGGCGCCGGAAAACTGGCCGGAATTGAAGGAAGGGACCGGCGACAATGGCAGCTTCCCAAGCTAGTTTTGTCGCGCGCAGGGGCTGGGCTAGCTGGAGGAGTAGCTGGGGAGGCAGGTCGGCGGTGAGGCAGCTGGTCGGCAGTTGGGGTGTCGCCGACGGGTCTGGGTCGGCCACCATGGGTTGGGTGGGTCGCGCGCAGAGGGAGAAGGGAGAGAAAGTCACGGGCTAGGGCTGTGCGTGGGGAAATAAAAGGGGAAGAGGAAATTTCCAGAAAATTCTGGAAATTTAAACCCACTTTAACATATTTACAAGTTTGCCCTTTACTTTAAACCTTTGTATTTTTCAAACCGTAGCTCTAAACGACGCATACTACATGTCTATGAACTCGTGAAGCCGAGCTCTACGCAACCATGTCAAAGTCAAAACTAAAATCCGAGCAACCTAAAAAGTCAACTTTGGGTCCCTTAACACGTTCCTAACTTTCTAACCGTGGCTCTAAATGACCCGTGCCGCATGTCAACGAACTCGTGAGCTCAAGACCTTCCTAACGGACCCAAGGTCAGGGCTAAAATCTTACTAGAACCAAAAGTCAAATTTGGACCCCATTAAAAAAATTGCTTGAAAGGTACGGGTCGTTACACCCAGTGAGCGTTCCAATGCTGCAATGTACAGAATTAAGGGTCTTCCTTTAATTGGAGCCATTAACACTGGGGGTTTCGAAAGGTACTCTTTAATGCTGTTGAAACCATTTTGGCATGCTTCATCCCAAATGAACGGCACATCCTTCTTCATAAGCCTTGAGAAAGGTTGGCATCTCCCGGAAAGATTTGAAATGAACCTTCTTATGTAGGCTAGCCTTCCTTGTAATCCTCGTAATTCCCTCAAATTACGTGGGGGAGGCATTTCTTGGATTGCCTAGATTTTAGCGGGATCGATTTCGATTCCACGATATCTAACGATAAAACCCAGAAATTTTCCAGATGTAACCCCAAACGCACATTTCAAGGAATTCATTTTGAGTTGATGTTTTCGGAGTCTGTCAAACACCCTTTTTAAGTCCTCTAGATGATTTTCTCTCCTTTTAGTCTTAACAACCAAATCATCGACATAACACTCAACAGTATTGTGGAGCATATCGTCGAAGATGATTGTCATGGCTCTTTGGTAGGTTGCTCCCGCGTTTTTTAATCCGAAAGGCATTACAGTGTAACAAAATACTCCTTTAGGAGTGCGAAATGCTGTAAGCTCCTCGTCTTCGGGTGCCATCTTGATTTGATTGTAACCCGAGAACCCATCCATAAAGGACAAGGCACTGAATCCAGTGGTCGCATCTACTAAAAGTTCGGTAATAGGGAGTGGGAATTCATTTTTTGGGCATGCGTCATTGAGGTCTCTGAAGTCAATACAGACACGTATCTGGCCATTTTTCTTCTTGACAGGAACAACACTGGCAAGCCACGTGGGGTATTGGACTTCCCGAATGAAACCGACAGTCTTTAATTTGTCAATTTCTGTTTCAATTTGGATAGCCAATTCCGGTCGAAATCGGCGTCGAGCCTGCTGTACGTAACGACATTCTTTTGCTACGTTCAACTTATGAACTACAACCTTTGGGTCCAAACCAGGCATATCTTGATATCCCCATGCGAACACGTCCTGATATTCTTGTAAGACATTTTCGTAAGATTGCAGCTCCTCTTGTGTTAGCAGCGCACTAACAAAGATGGGCTTTGGCTCCTCGACTGTTCCCAAGTTAATTTCTCGAAGCTCATCAACGCTAGCTTGACCCCCATCCTCTATTTGAGATGGGGCCGGTTGGGCAATATCGATAAACTCCTCTGTTCTTTCACTGGTGTCATCTACTTGGCTTTCTGTAGATTCATCAATAACTGAGACACAATTGGCCTCGGCGGAATAATCTGTATACACATGTCTCTCGGCATCACTAACCATTATCCTGAGTTTCCTTTTTTTACTCAGATTCCATCTGCCCTTTTGAGGTTTTGAATGGTGAGTTGTTGAAGTTACTCCGAGCCGTTGGAAAACTGAGGCACGTGAAGGACTTGTTTTTTCTAAACGTTGAAAGACTGATACACGAGGCCTAACTTCGGTCTCCGCAAGTCGCTGAAAGACAGAGGAACAAGGAATTGGCCCTACCGAATCTTCTCTAAACAAGTCCTTCTCGTGGTTTGTAAGAATCACTTGTTCGGGGTCTTCTAATTCTTGTTCCGGAAAGGATGCCTTAAGCATGCCATTCACATGTTGCACTGTAAGATTAGTCATATCTTTCCTGGCTTTTCGCCTTTTGACTTTTATCTTTAGTGGAGCTGGTGCTAATGACGTAGATGCGTCCTTGTAAGAGACTATCCTCTTATTGTAGTCTTTCTTTTTCCGAACAGAGATGACTAGGCTGCCCCCTGGGATCGATTGGTCAATTTTCCTTAGAGGTTTAGTGTAGCTTGTCATTAATGACGTCATTGTGTCTTCAACTGGGGATAAAGCTTTTTGACCAGGTTCTTTCTTTGTCTTTATAGCATATTTGAAAGCTATCTCTGGTTTAGAATTTTTGCATGTTTCCTGGGCTGGCTTTGATGCTTCAGACGTTTTTGGGTCTAAAGTTCTTGGCTTGTCCGCTATGTCACTCCTTCGGTACTTGCCCGTGAGTTTAATTCGAACTTGTTGAGGTTGTTTTGATGCCTCTGCCTTTTGCTTTGCTAATTCTGTCTTGAATCCAGCATTCTTAGCAGCCTTGCCGTCTTGTGCTACAGCAACAAAACCAGGTTGCTTATACCATTTTGCATCAGAGTAATTGACTTCCTCAAATTCAAACGGATCAGTGTCAGCTACCACCGTTTTGACTTTCCCATTCAACACAAATTTAAAGCATTGATGCAGTGTAGAGGGGATGACCCCGTATGTATGGAGCCACGGCCGCCCGAGTAAAGCGTTGTAGGATGTCTTGGCATCAATCACATAAAAGAACACCCTTGAGGTTAGCTCCCCCATCTTACATTGTAAACCAATGGTACCCATTACTCCCTGCCCTTCTTGATTAAACCCTTGGATTGTCATCGTTGACGGAGACAATTGTTGCGGTTCCATGCCCAGGGAGCGGAATGTTTTTAGTGAAATAATGCTTACATCAGAACCACCATCGAGGACGATTCTCTTGACTGATGTATCTCCAATTTGGCCAGAGACATATAGGGGTCGGTTATGGTCTTGGAATCCCAGCAATCGGTCGCTATCATCAAATGTGACTTTAGATAGACGACAGGTGCAAAATTTTTGTGACACTACTGCCGCTTCTGCCATTTCCATGCTTTCCTTGTAAAACTCTGGACTTGTTAAAGCCATGATAAGCGCCTCTCGAAGCTCACTTGACATTTGTAAAGCGTCATATACGCTCAAAAGAGCCGGGATACGCTTCAAATGAGTTAGAACGTCGTATTTGGCTTTGTGCGGCTTTTGAGAGTCTTTTACCACTGCTTTTCCCTTGTCATTTGCTGGTAATGCAACAACCGGACCTTGATCTGAGGTATTTCTTTTTGAGACAGATATAAGAGTCTTCTTACCATTCACCTTGTTTCTACTAGAAGATTCAATCACTTCCCCGTTTTTGCTTTGGTTAGCGGATGGGATACTTTGGCCAGAACGCAAAGTGATTTCACCGACTTCTTTTTTACCCTCGTCTTCATCCTCGATGGAGATCATACAACATTGCATGACTTCGTCGTCTTCTTCAAAGTCACTTGGGAAGAACTCAGCAGGTAAGAACTCTGTAAGGGTGATTGGAACCCTTGGTGGTTGTTCATATTCCTCCTCTTGGGGAGTTCAGACTTTCTTTTGTGTTCTTTTCTTCTTCTTTTTATTCTTAAGAGAAGGCCTACCCCAAAATTTAATGCCGGGGCGAGTAGAGACTTGTGATGAGGGAATTTTAGGCATCGACTTTACCCTGCGACTAAAAACTTTCCACCCTTCTGTAGACTGCTCCGATGATGCTGATGAATCCTCCCAAACATCCAAACTAGGTGCTGTCATTAGTTCATATAAAGTTGGAATATTTGGATTTCCAGACTTGGGCATGTCCGGATAGGCCCGCACCGTCGTAATTTTGTCATCCACCTTAAACTCTACAGAGATTACACCCTCCGGTAAAGAGACAGTTGGATTGGGTTTAGCTCTCATGGTAGACTCAATTTCCACCATGTTCGTTTCTGCCTTTTTGGGAGAATTGAGCACAATTTGGTTATTGTTAATCATTTCTTGAACTTTGTCCTTAAAGACGTAGCAGTCCTTTAAAGGATGACTAACAATGCGGTGGAACCGGCAATACTTGGGATCATTTGTTTTGTTGACTTCAGCCGGCCGTTTGGGCTCAGGAAGTTTGATGAGACCTGCTTCATGGAGATTGTCGAACAACTCTTCAATATCATCGTCGTCGAATGAATACTTAACCTCCTTTCGCTCTTTGAGAGTGAGTCTTCTCGGAGGTTCTTTATTCCAACCTTTACCATTTCCTCTATCTGTCTTTACAAAGGTAGTCATTGACTCCTTCTTCGTAGCCGACCTCTTGTTATCAACCCTCTTTTCTCCGAACTGCATTTTTGGAGTTGCTGTGTTTGACTTTTGGCGAGCAATTTGCCTTTCGACGTTACATGCTATTGATACTAAAGCATTAAACGTGTCAGGTTCCGCAGTTGCCACAAATGTTTCAACTTTAGGTGAGAGATTGTTCATGCACATTTGCACTGATGATAGTTCGGAAAACCTTTCTGGGCATTGCAAATTAAGGCCTCTCCATCTGGTGATGAAATCATTTACACTTTCATTATCTTTCTGTTTAGCTTATGCCAGATCAATAATGGTAACCGTTTTCTTGGAATTGACAAATTGTGCCAAGAACGCCTTTTGCATATCATCCCATGTTCGAATTGATCCTGGCTCTAGCTGAGTGTACCAAGTGAAAGCCGACCCACTTAGGGACTGAACGAATTGCCTAACCAGTAAGGCATCTGATTGGGAAGTTTCACCACAAGCGGAATAAAAGTGAGCTAAATGTTCGTGAGGAGTGCTGTTTATTCCATCAAACTTATCAAAATTTGGCTGACGATAAGTCTTGGGAAAGGGCATGGTATCAAAGTAATCTGGGTACGGTTTTCGGTACCCAAGAACAGGTTGAACCATTGACCTTTGAAACTCCTGAATTCCCTTAGCTATCATTGCTTGGACTTCTAACGGAGTCATTGTACCCGAGAAGCTTCCCTTCTCCGCTTCCTTCCTTTTCTCTTCTTCTTGTTTCTTTTTCTCATCTTCTTGTCTCCTCACCTCTTCCTCTTCAGAAGTGAATTTTTGTTTCAAATTGGCCTTAGCGACCAACTCGGCTGCAAGTCGCATGACTTCCTCTTGTTGCCGTCCTTTCATTGCAATCATTTCAGCTTCTAGTCGTGCCTTCATGGCAGTCATTTCAGCTTCTGCTTCTGCAAGCTTCTTCATTAACTGCTGGTTCTGCTCTTCTATATTTGATGTACCAGTCATCATCACCTGCATTTCCTCAAAATCCTCATTCCCGGGTAAACTCATTTGTTGGAGTTGAGGTGTTGTATCTTGAGTAAGGGAAACTTGTTGCCGAAGAGCTTCGTCAAATATGGTCATGAGCTTCGTTCCTTTGTGGATTTTGTCAACTACATGGCCCAACTTCTCTAGCCTAACAGAATATTCTGATTTTCTGACCGCATGCCGTGGCCCTGCCAAGCTAGCAGTGATTCCAGCGATGAGCTCTTGCGGAGTTTCTGCTAAGACGCGGGCTTTTGACCGAGTTATGGGACCTGTATAGGAATCAGATCCCATTTGAGACTTGGGGGCTGCCCCCTGTAATGCCAACGACTCGGATATTGCCTTCTGCAATATAGTTGTCTGTTTCTGAATCTCATCCCTTGATGGTGCCCTCTCATGGACTACAGTCGTTTTCTGTCTTTTCGGAGGTGGACTTCTTGAGACTGGACCGTCCACGACCCCTTTTGTCAAGCTTGAGGACACTGAATTGTGATCCTTTAAGCGGAGGTTTGCGGCAGCTCTTTCTTTATCGAAGATAATGAGCTTCGTTGTGGATTCGTCAGAAGTCAGAGCCTGGGCCTGAGCGGACTCAGAATTTTGAGTTATGAGGTTGGCAGGGATCTCTTCCTCCTCCCCAACGGAGGTGACCATTACAGATTCCAAATTGGTTGATGGAATGGCAAGATAAACCGGGACCGATCCAATCATAACATAGGGGAGAGTTGGCGCCTTGGCCAAAGGCGTGGTGGTCTTGGGAGCTTGCACCACTGGTTTTGGGGTCTCGACGATAATAGAAGCCAATATGGCCTCTATAGTCTTGGCCTGGGCCTCTCTCCTCCTTTGGGCTCTTGCGGCCCTCTTTCTTGCATTGCGGAGAGCGTTCTTGGAGGGAGCCCTCTTGGTCTGGCACTTCACCCCTTTTACAAGGGCTGAGGTGTTCTTCACTTCAGTTGTTCTCGGGATGTAGTACGAAAGCGGAGTCCGGTTAAGGACAAACGTCTTGCGGTACCCTGCCCGGCTCTTGCGCCCTTCGATGAGTTGAGTTTGCGGGAGAGCATGGAAATAGATGGTGATTTGGGGTGCCATTGATCTTTTTTGGTGTGATATTAGGATCCTGAAAATGGCACATCACAAATGATTAGTTTCATCAACATTAGAGATGAAAGGGAGAATGGATCCCACCGGGCGTGCCAAAACTTATGTTGCAGAAAAATTTGATAAATTATTTTATTAATAATTTATATTTGTTACCCAACATAATCTCACTCTACTCATTTTAGAAATAGAGTTTTATTATTTAGGGTACGACCCATTCAAGATGGAGTGCATCTCTTAATTACAATCTCTTGGTACAAGGTACAAGAGAAGACCCTTTGATTCCAATTATGACGAAACTGAAATCATTTACTGAGATGTGTGAGTGTTTGGATTTGGGATCCCCAATGAGTGAATGACTCATTAAAAAAATGGAATTGATTTGAGTAATTGTTTGGTGAATTTGGTTGAGTCGAACCAGGGATTCGATTTGAGATGCGGTTGTATCTAGATTTGGTTTCTAGATTGCCTACGTACCCATTGCGGGATCAAACCACACGTAGTTCCAGGTTTTTTGGGAATTAAATAGGTGAATGACCTATTTAAATGATTTTAGTAATTTGGGTAGGGCTATAGAACCTTTGGATTTGATTTGAGAAATTAATTCGGGACTTTGTGTATGGAATTAATTTCTGGAGAGTTTGAATGGATTTAATTTGATTGCGGTTGCACCTAAATTTGAGTAGGCTGCCTACATACCCTTGACAGGATCAAACCGGATGTAGTTCGTTAGGATTGGGAATTAAATAGGTAAATGACCCATTTAAATGATTTGAGTGATTTGGGTAGGGTTTAGAGCCCTTGGATTTGAATTGAGAAACTAATTCAGAGACTTTGTGTATAGAATTAATTTCTGGAGAGTTTAAGTGAATTTGATTTGGTTGCGGTTGCACCTAAATTTGAGTAGGTTGCCTACATATCCCTAACGGAATCAAACCGGATGTAGTTCGTTAGGATTTAAATTTGGTTGGCTTTGTGCCATTTTGGAGTTGAATTTAGAAGTTTAGAATTTGAGAGACTTGGTTTTGTACCAATTGGGAGAGATGGTTTTGTACCATTTGAAATAGACGGTTCTGTACTATGAATTTGGAATTGGGATTTAGAAGTTGGAGTTTGGAATTTGGATTTAAGGAATATGCCCATTAATATTTTAGTGTCATTTATTTATTAAATAACACGTTTATTTTTTATAATGGGCAACATGAATTTAATTTTGTGCCCACTAAATATTTTGTATCAAGTATTTATTAATTGATACGCTTTATTTTTAATGGGCATAGGGGATTTAAGAAAGGCCCATAAGACCTTGAACTTGTTTTCGTCGGTTTATCTTGAATGACAAATTAATTTTGTTTAAATGGGCACTTGACTTAAAAGAAAAGTAACCCATCCATTCTTCATTTGATTTTTGCTAGACCGTCTTTACTGGAAAGGCCCATTTGCCTTTCGAGCTCCGGTCAGAATAACCTTGGGCAGCAACTTTTCTTTACATTTCAGTTTAGTCTTTACCCAAGACCAAGAGTGGAGGCGCCATAATAGTAACCTGTAGGCCCATTTTCAAAAAAAATGAATTTCAAAGACTTTGCCAGCCCAACTTGACAGAGAGAACTTCTGTTCTCCTCAACTTAAGGTTTCCTTCGTCATATGGGACACAGTAATTAGACTCCTCCTCTTTCACTGTCTTCCTTCTGTCATTAGGATACTGTGCTACCTACCTCTTTAAATTGGTCACCCGAAATTAGCAAATCAAACTTTCACACAGCACCCTTAACCTTCAGGAGTCTTCCACGCAGTCAAAGAACTCTCCAGTAGTGGGGGTCGGCATCAGAGATTTTTTCTGCTGCCTCTTGCGACCAAGACCTGCTCATACTTCTTTTCCTTTAGTTTCACCCGTAGGTTCCCAAGGTAAGATTACCTTTTCCTTCTTTTTTTCTTTTGGTTGACTTCCAACATACCATGGCATATTAATTAATCTTTTCTCTTTGTTCTCTTGCAGGTTGTCAAAAGTCACTTCATACCTTACTTTTGTGCTGAAGAAACAAAAGCAATCCACATCTTGGAGAGGAGTTCACGTGGCCAAAGAAATATCCAACTTCCTCCTTTATGTACAATTGTAATATTCCCCTGCTATTTAAACTTTGCTCATTCAAAAACCATCCTTTAATAATGATTTCTTGTAAAGATTGGTTTGAACCGAGAGCAACCTCTGATGTTCATTTTTTGCTTCTTATTTATGCAGTGCAGATTCTCTACAGGCCAACCCTTTTTGTGAGCAGACACAAAAAATCCCACGAGAGCACCATTTGACAAGGTAATTTATATTTTTATGTATCTCGATCGATTTGTTTCTTAATTCCCAAAGGCTAACATTTTTTTTCATTTTGGTTTTGCAGGTAATTTTTTTTGTTCGTGGCAAACTTTTCTTGTAGTTTTTGTTTTTTTTTGGAGGCAGGGATTTTTTTGGAGTAGCGACACAATCACATTTTTGGGGCTTCCTGGATTCGTTTAGAATCCAAAAGGATCCCATGGATTTGTTTAAAATCCACAGGTTACCTTCGGGTAGCCTTTTTGGTGGTGTCCGCGGACACCGAATATTTTTGTAGTGACCGCGGTCACTACCAATAATAGCTATGAGCTACTGGGTTTATGGTGCCCGCGGGCACCACCTAACTCAATAGTCATTGCTATAAATGAAATCCTGCCATGGAAGGGGAAAGGTGTCGAGTCATACCTGACTAGAAAATTTCTGTAGAGAAAATGCTTTTCCTTTTCACTCTTTTCACTTCTGTTTCTTCAGCCTTTCGATCCCTTTTTTTTTTTAGAGCCTCAGTGCTCCTTTTATAGGCAATACTAGAGGCTCCATCAGATAGGATAAAGTTCAATTTCAAATGCTAATATGAATTTCAAAAGCTGATGATAACTTCAATTTTGAATTTAAATGAACATTTCAGATTTTAATCCCCTTCTTCCTTTGATGGTATTTATCCATTTATTTTTTTCAAATGGTGCTTTTTGAAAGTAGTTATGTGTCGTTTTCTTCTGGGGTTTATTCTATTTCTAATCATTATGTCTCCTATTCAGTTGGTTGTTGAATGTTGGAGGAGGAAGTCAATCACTTTTTGTCTTTTGATTTTTTTTATTTCTTTTAAGATATTGAAGTCAAACTTCTGGTTTTCACTTATGGTGCTCCACTAAGTTTTGATCGTGGGGCTTTGCCATTGTTGGCCAGCTGCTTAATTAGTTAGGGTTGGAAGGGTTAGGTCAAATTATAAATTTAGATCAAATATTTGAGCTATGCCATGCTTTCATGTTGACTTGTGGCAATAATCTGTTATACATTAATGTGTGTCCTTGATAGCCTTTCCATAAATTTTTAAACAGACAAAATGCATCATTTGTGTGTTATTCAACAACATGCAAATATGGAACCAAAACAATCTAAAGATGATGTTTTAGTGTAGCACTTTCATCCTATGGGAACAATTTGTTCAAGGGTTTCTCAAAAATGTTAGGGAGGTATATATAGGATAATGCTTGGGTCCTCAACCTTGAGGACCCAGTTGTCCTAAAAAATTAATATGGACCAATCACTAACTTACACCTGTTTTTCTTATTAAAAAAACCCAAATATGAATTGACTGGCAAGTTGTTGACGCCATTAATATTAAAATGCAACCTTTCATTCTTCTCTATCCCATAATTCTAAGCCAACTCCAAAAATAACTCGCCATGGACTTTGACGACGGCCGACCGAGGAACGCCGACTACTGCTGGCTAGACTCCGACGACCAGCCACCAAACGCTGCTGATGACCCCATTGATTCTCCCATATTTCACGACCTAGACTTCGACAACCAGCCACCGAACGCTGCTGATGACCCCATTAATTCTCCCATATTTCACGACTGTGTATCTTTCTCCCTATAATCTACAATATGCACCTACTTTTTCATTTTCTTGATTTCTATTTTTCCTTTGATTTGATTTGATTTCTATTGTTTCTTGCTTTTATTGAACATTCAATATATATCAAAGTATGATTTCAGAAACTGATTTGTGTAAATAAATATGAAATATTGGGGCTTTTTTTGTTATATTCATGATAGTGACGAACAGATTTTTAAGCAAGCTTGTAATGTCTTAGTACAGGGCTTCTGTTTAGTACAGTTGTCAAGGCCAGCTATTATGTGACTAGCAGGGTTTGTTTTGATTTTAGTTGATTGTTGACTTGTATAAAAAGCTATTAAAGCTCATTCTTCTGTAAGCCGATTATTCTCTCAAATAATAAAGAATTAATTTTCTCTCTATTTCGTAGCTTCATCTTCTTCTCTGTTCTTCATTTTCTTTTCTTTGGCTTTAGTTTTAATGGTTATCACAGAGAACATTATAGTTGCAAATAATCAAGTTTTTTTTTTTTAATAAATAATATAGATTGTAGGTTCATGATATATATTGCAGGTTCTGGAGAATATAGATAGTACAAACTAAAGGAGCCAGTCATTAATTGGTGATGAATTAGATTTCTATGGTGAGGGTCACTGTCATTCACCTACTTATGAGCCTGATAAATACAATGAGACAACCGGAGAACTAGAGCTTAATGAGCCAGATAAATACAATGAGACAACCGGAGAATTAGAGCTTGGAATGGAGTTTAGTTCTGATGAGAGTGCATACAAATCTTATGTCAAGTATGGTGGGAAAAATGGTTTTGACGTGAGGAAAACCCATAGGGTGAAAAATAAGTTTGGTGTTATAAAGAGGGTAACTTATTGTTGCTCAAAAGAAGGTCACCGAAGGGATAACAGACGTGAAGGTGCAGCTTATTCTGTACCAATTTCAAGGGTTGGGTGTGAAGCTCATATGCTTTGCAAACTTCAAGATAATGGAAAATTTATGATTGTGTCATTTAATAGAACTCATAATCATGAGTTGATTAGAACACCTATGAAGCATATGCTAAAGATTAATCGATCTATGTCTAAAGCTCAGAAGGCATATGCTGATGATGCAGACAAGTCAGGGATATCTATAAAAGCAGCAGTGGAGTTGATTAGTACAGAAGTTGGAGGGCGAGAAAATGTTGGCTTTATGGATAAAGATTATCGAAATTACATACATAAGAAGCGAAAGTTAAAAATGGAAAAGGGAGATGCCGGGGCTATTTTGCAGTACTTTCAAAAAATGAAGGAAGATAATTCATCTTATTTTTATTCAATGCAACTTGACGAAGATGACATGATCACAAATATTTTTTGGGCAGATGCACGTTCAGTAAGTGATTATGGTATTTTTGGGGATGTTATTTGCTTTGACACAACTTATCAAACAAATGAATATGGTAGACCATTTGCACCATTTATTGGAGTTAATCAGCACAAGCAAACTGTTTTATTTGGTGCAGCTTTACTATATGATGAAACCACCGAGTCTTTTAAGTGGTTGTTTGAGACTTTCCTTGCAGCAATGTCTAGAAAACATCCAAAGACCATACTTACAGACCAATCTGCTGCAATGGCAAGCGCAATATCACAAGTTTTTCCTCGAGCTCATCATCGATTATGTGTTTGGCATATTTACCAGAATTCTGCTAAGAATTTGAGTCATGTATTTCATGGATCAAATTAATTCTCTTATGATCTTAGTAATTGTATTTATGATTATCAAGATGAAGAGGAATGGTTATCTGCATGGAATGATATGCTTGAAAAGTATGTTCTCAAGGAGAATAAATGGTTGAAAAAATTATTTGCTCTCAGGGAGAAATGGGCATTAGTGTATGGGAGACACACTTTCACTGCAGACATGATGAGTACACAACGTAGTGAAAGTATGAATAATATATTAAAAAAATACTTGATGCCAAGTCATAATCTTTTGCGTTTCTTTGAGCACTATGAGAGAGTTTTGGCTGATCAAAGATATGAGGAATTAATTGCTGACTTTAAGATGATTCAAACCACTCCAATATTATGTTCTAATGTGGAGATGTTGCAACATGCAGTGGAGGTTTATACCCCAGAGATTTTTAAACTCTTCCAAAAAGAGTACATGCGTATTCTTGATTGTAGCATCTACAACGTTAGCAAGTCTGATATGACATGTGAGTACAAAGTTTCTTACAGGGGTAAATCTGAGCATTTGGTGGAATTTGATGCTTCAACATTAAAGGTAACTTGTAGTTGTATGAAGTTCACTTTTGTTGGGATTTTATGTTCCCATACACTAAAAGTGTTAGATAAGAAGAATGTGAAAAGTATCCCTCTTGATTACATATTAAAGCGGTGGACAAGAGACGCAAAGGCTAGGAGCATCACTCATTATTATGAAAGTGAGACCAATGGCAACCCTATGGAGTCTATTGGGAAACGTTATAGCCATCTATGTCGTAATTTCCGTGAAATTGCATCTGTTGTAGCAGAGCATGAGAAGTTGACATCATATGCACATGAGCATTCAATCAAGTTTCTTAAAAATCTGGAAGACATGAAGAAACATCTTTTTCTAGATAATGTGTGTGTTGATCAAAATTTAAAAGGTAAAGCTTTGATGGGTGGAGGTGGTGAAAATGAGCAAGAAGAAATTATACGAGCACGTGGAGTTAAAAGAAAAGCCACAGTTGGACGACCACGTAAAAGATTGAAAGACCCACTTGAAAGACGAAAGCATACATCACAAAAAAAAGCCACAAAAGGATTAACTAGAAAACAATTATCCATGCAGGTACTTGTTTTAAACTTTCATTAAATCAATTAAGCTAATATATTGTCATATTTATTTTTATTCTTGGTTTATTTTTCCTTTTTGATAATACAGGATACAACTATCATTGGTGGCACTTCAAAAGAGCTAACTGGAATTGGACATCAGTTATTAACTCAAGTAAGATATTTTATCTAAGCACAACTTAATGCAGAAGAACTTTACTTCTCTGTTTTTTTTTTATCAAGTAGTGCTCTGTTTCTTTGAGGCATATGATCTGGGGATGTTTTGTCATAAATTAAAAATTTTTATTATGTTCTAAACAGGAATCCTATATTAATACTGGAACCCAAGTTGGTGCAACTGCATACTTGGAGCAAGATAACATGTCGTTTACTCAAATGCTACAGGTAACTTATATAGAATTAAAGAAAGGTTGATATTGTTTATCTAATTTTTTCATATCAAGTATTTTGTTCCTTTTTTTTTTAGGAAGTAATTTTTTCATATCAAGTATTTTGTTCCTTTTTTTTTAGGAAGCTATGATGCATTACAATGGGACTTCAAAAATTAATGAAATTAGAGGCAAAGATTAATTTGAGACTTTAGATGCAGCTCTAGATTTAGCTGCATTACAATGAGATTTTTTTGTCAGTATATGCAGTTGGAAATCAAGTATTTTGTGGATTTGTAAAGCACACTAAAGGTTTAAGAGTGACATTAGATTCTCTACATGTACTCATGAGCTGCCAAGGTTTTTTAGTTCTTGTACAATTCAGCTGTATTAGATTCTCTATGTGTACCCAAAAAAAATATATATATATATTTATGGAACTTGGCCAAAAAAATATTTGGAATCATTCAAATTTCAGAGAAAATGGTCTAGTTGTTTTTCATGTGAAATTTTCAAATTGTTACATAAATATATTGAATTAACAAATCAGAATTATAATTCTGAGTATTATTTCTTGATGATCAAAACACACACAAATATTTGATGAAGCAAAAGTATTCGATTAACTACAAGCTAGCTATATAATGAGGATGGGTTGAATTGAGACTTCAACAACTCCTTCAGCATCCGTGTTACATTCTTCATGGTGGGTCTTCAACAAATCCTTCAAGCATATGTGCCAAAATGCCATAACTGTACATCTTACCTTCATTGTTGTGAAAAAATCAACAATTCATGATATTACAAAATCAATAAAGCAACAGTTAGAATTCATGAACAAATATTATGTTGAATTGAGACTTCAACAACTCCTTCAGCATCCATGTTACATTCTTCATGGTGGGTCTTCAACAAATCCTTCAAGCATATGTGCCAAAATGCCATAACTGTAAACATCTACCTTCATTGTTGTGAAAAAATCAACAATTCATGATATTACAAAATCGATAAAGCAACAGTTAGAATTCATGAACAAATATTAAAAAAAAAAAAATCTCATAAAGCAATAGTTAGAAAACAAATGACTGGCTCATTTAGTTTGTACTATCTATATTCTCCAGAACCTGCAATATATATCATGAACCTATAATCTNAAAAAAAAAAAAAAAAAAAAAAAAAAAAAAAAAAAAAAAAAAAAAAAAAAAAAAAAACTTGATTATTTGCAACTATAATGTTCTATGTGATAACCATGATAACCAAATAAGCCAAAGAAAAGAAAATGAAGAGCAGAGAAGAAGATGAAGCTACGAAATAGAAAGAAAAGTAATTCTTTATTATTTGAGAGNTAGAAAGAAAAGTAATTCTTTATTATTTGAGAGAATGATCGGCTTATAGAAGAATGGGCTTTAACAGCCTTTTATACAAGTAAACAATCAACTAAAATCAAAACAAACCCTGTTAATCACATAATAGCTGGCCTTGACACCTGTACTAAACAGAAGCCTTGTACTGAGACATTACAAGCTTGCTTAACACTCTGTTTGTCAATATCATGCATATAACAAAAAAAGCCCCAATATTTCATATTAATATAAACGGCGTCAACAACTTGCCATTCAATTTATATTTGGGTTTTTTTAATAAGAAAAACAGGTGTAAGTTAGTGATTGGTCCATATCAATTTTTGAGGACAGCTGGGTCCTCAAGGTTGAGGACCCAAGCATCATCCTCAAATGAATGAATAAAAAAGTGAACTGACATATTTTATCTCCTACTCTTATGTCTTTTTTAACAAATAATACTATTTTTAACACATTTTTAAATTGCACATGTTACACTTGTAAAAAGCCAGTGTTTTGTATTTTCATTTGATTATAATTGTTTAGTAATAATAATATAATCTATCTCTTTATTATTATAGGCTTCATTAATATTTCAGTTATCTAAATTACCCTTTGTTAATTAATACATTTTGTTAGTCAAAACAACTTAAAATAAAACAATAAAAAATTAGATTCTTTCCCAATAAGACAACAAAGCTAGATATATTCTTGACCAAAAATTAGGTTTAATTCTTTCTCAATAATGTCTGATCCTAAAAGAGACTCCCCACATCTTGTAATTAATTTTAGTCTTCTATCTCATTCAAACTCTAAATTGGGTGTAACTCTCTCTCTTTTTCAATAATTTTTCAATCCATCCCAATGAAAAAAGGGTTCTTCATCTTCCAAAAAGCCAATGGAAATCTTTTTCCTAATTGGTATAAACTTCTCAATCAAGTTAGTTTTTTCACTTCCTCAATAACTGATCTCAATTCCCACAAGCTCAACTTCTCAATTTCTCTCAGCTCTCCCTCAATTTTTATAATATGATCTCTTTCACTTTAACAAATTAATCAAGGAACCTTTGGGATAGCTATACAAGGGTGCTTCAATTTAAGGTATCATGGGTATTAGAGTGAGTTTAATTTCTTTATATTCTTTATTTTAATTTCTTGTTAGAGCAAATCAACACAATTAAAAAATTTTAAAAAGTAACAAAATTAATTGGGCCGGCGCGACCCATTATGGGCTGGGCTTAAGATTTAATATAATTAGGTTGGCCCGGCCTGACTCGATTATTAAATGGGCCAGCCTAGGCACAGCACGAAGCACGAATGAGCTGAGTTTAAATGGGCCGGGCAGACCCGTTGTACACCTCTACCAGCAAGTGCTAAGGGCTCAACAGACCTGGTGAGCACAATGTCATCCATTGCCTATAAATAGAAGCCTTATTTCACTCTTTTCCTCACATTCAATTATTAACAGTTTCTCTCACTTGAGCTCTTTCACTCTCTTCTAAACTACACTAGCTCTTTCTCTCCAACGTTCTTCTTAAGGTATTTCTTCTATTTTGTGAAGGAAATCCAAGGAAACAAGCTCCAATTTTTGGAATAGTTCCTAGTTCAATTATTTTAATTTTAGGTTAGGTTATTAGAACCAACCATTAACTGTGGTAATTCATTTTTCCTAGTATAAAATAGTCATTTTTCTTGGGGAGACTCTGCCGGTTTTGGGACTTGACCCTCAAGTCTTGTGGTAAGGTTCCTTTAACCCAAGGTTCTGTTTATTAATTTTCAATTAGTGTTTTAGTATTAATTAGCCTTTAATTTTTATTTTTTGGAGGTTAATTAATTGTTTTTTGGTAGAAGTTTTGTTAAGAAGGTCTTCAACAGGTAATTTCTCTAACCCTAAAACCGTGTTATCTTTTAAGTTTTTAACTTAGTTAAACATAATTAATTTTTTCTAAATTAAATCATTTTTTAAACCTAATTTAATCATGTTTAATCCAGTTAATTAATTGAATAAATAACAATTAGTTTAATTAAGCATGGTTAATTACCTACTTATTTAAATTATATTAGTTTTCCAAAATTATTTAATCATGCTTAGTTAAATTAATTAATAATCCTACCTTAGTTACTTAATTAATCAACTTAATTAAATGCTCAAGTCATATTAGTGATAACCAAACGACATGATGACTAAGGTCAGTTCATGAGCACACCTGTGTTAGGTACTGAGCCAGAGCTTCCCTAGTTTCCCCATGCAAGGACTTGGTCACATTGTAGGTCCATATATGATCATCTTTTTCAACCTAAACTAAAATTGTACTGAGGTATAAATCCTTAATTAGGTCACAGAAACAGAATTGTTAGTAGTTTATGGGAAAGTCATTGATGGACTTGACCTAACAAGTCAAGTCAAACCCAGACTTAGACTATGAGTAGCCTAACTACACTAGTGTCCAACTTCATAATTCGACAAACTAGACGAAACTTTAGTCGAGTCACGTGACTACTTAAAGCCGAAGTTCGGTTTTAAAACTGTAAAATTTTTCGAACTAGGAACTCCAATTTCAAAAGCAATGAATCCGATAAAAGGCGAAGAGTTGTAAGTTAGATTTATTCTTATGGGAATCAAGCCGAAAGTTAGACTCCAAGCAAGGAGAAACTCATACCCTGCTAGAGACCATTTTATTGCATGTATTAGGCTAGTAAATATTACTACTTGTTAAATCTACATTATTTTTGGTTGTCATCTATTGCATGATTTTTATTCATTATTGTGATATTTGATTTGTTGATGACTTAAGAGTAAGGGGTAACATTATGGATGACCTTGGGTTTTGATATCCTAAACCTCTGAATGCAGTTATACAGTATGTTAGTTAAACTTCCAGTCTAAAAAGGTTATAATCAGTAATGGATAGTCTCGCTACTAGTTTAGTTTTTACTGATAACCTAGGTAGGGAGGTAATTGGCCATATGAGTTCGGTCATTAGGTATGATACTAAACTTGCAAGCTTCCGAAATTCTTTATGACTTGTGTGAGCATGCAACATTTGGTTTCTATACAGTTTGTGCTCATTTCTAATGTTTTTCATTGGATTATTACATAGTAAATACTTTCACCACTATGTTCAATTAGGGTCTCCTAAGAGGCAACTATGAACGTATGTAATGCTTACCCTCTATTATGCTTTTTGAGTGCTAATCACGTTCCAGTAGACGACTTGGATTAAATGCGTGGTCTTCCTACTTGCACTACAAGAAAAATATGTCTGGGCGACGAACCAACTTTTGTCGCCCTAGTAACCTTTGGGCGACGAAATACTACTTTCGTCGCCCTAAACGTCAAGGGTTTGGGCGATGACCAAATTCATGGCTCAAAGTGATTTTGGTTAATAAATAGCCTTAATTAATTAGTGTAATCTTCAAAATAATTGCCAATAATGATGCTTAAAGAATAAATTAAATCCAACTTGGTAAAACATGCCAAGCCTAGCATGCTAATAACCTTTAATTTAATAATTAAATCTCCAAAGTAACACTACAACTGACACGCCCCGACCCTCGGGCACGTGCCTAACTGCTGAAAACTGATAACTGTTCCCTGTGGGCCCTTTTTCTGCAACTGTGAGCCATGAATAATAAATAATTTACTGAAAACAACTGCAATTTCAAAAGCACGTTTATAAAATCAAGCTGTAAATCTTTGACAATTAAAAACAGCTGTAAAAATCAAGTTTCTGAAATACTGCTGGTCCCACTGCCTCGTCTTCTCTCCACTGCTTCCTCAGCCTGCTCACCTGCAAAAACAACCCTGCACCCAACCACAGGTGCACCGGGTTTACACACAAACCCGGTAAGCTCACTAGAGCTCGTGTGAGTGAAATCTAACTGAAAAACCTCAAAATAAACTCAAATAAAATAATCAGTCACAAACCATCTTAATCCTCGAATCACAATTAAACCACAATTCATGATTCATAACTAATAATTCTTAACCTGGACACCGATCCTCTAACTAATTCAATTCCCACTGTAATTCTTAAATCCCTCAAACATCCTCAATTTAACCTCAATTTATTCCCTAAACTGTAATGCCTCAATTATCCTCAAATGGTCCTCTAAACTGGAATCACCTCAAATTATATTACAACATCCTGACTTAGAATTCCACTAGTTTCTCCAATTCTCTTAGAATCCTCGATATCCATTCTGAATCAACTTAAACCTCAATTAATCCTTCCACTGTTCTCAATAACCTTTATAACTTACTAAATCCTCAATTAAAAATAACTGATATTCCGTAACCTTTTACTTACCCTTAAATCTCAAATGACCTGTATTACTCAAACCCCGGTAATCAATTCTCACCTAAATCTTTAAATTAGAAATTCTCAACACCTCACTTTCACCCTTTGAGATTCCCCAGCTTTAAAACATTTCATAAATTCACTAAAAACTCTTTGTAGAAATCCGGGTTTGAAATCCATTTTACAACCTCGTTTAGAAAACAATAAAGCTGATCAACGTCGCAAATTATAAAACAAGTACTGAAAACTCTGTTAAATCAATAAAACTAGTCACTTTCCAAAATATCAATTATGAACTGAAATCTATAATTCGCAAGAACAACTGTAAACTGACAAGATGCGTAAAACCATCACCCAATCCACATCCAGCTAGCCTGCCGTACATGCGCAGGGCTCACAACCTGCCGTACGCATGCAGGGCCAATAATCCTGCCGTACATGCGCAGGGCCTACGACCTGCCGTACGCATGCAGGGCCAATATCCTGCCGTACATGTGCAGAGCCAGGGTCTGTCATACACATGCAGGGCCAACAACTGCCGTACGTGCACGCAGGGCCGCCCCCAAAGGGCAAAGCATCCCGACACACGGCCCAAAGCCTATGTGTGTGCCGTGATGGGTCCCAAAGACCTGTGTAACCTGAGAAGCTGAACGAGTACCAACTGGGTGTTTTGAAAACCGTACCAATCCGAAAATGATATTTCCATTTCAAATCACCGAAGACCATTTTCAAAACCTTTTTGGATATAACAGAAAATCCATCAAAACCAAAACTCGAACTTAATATTAAATCATTTCTTAAAGAACCAACGTCATTAAAAACAGATACGTAAAATCAAATCTTTAATTTTGTCCAAGAATAAACTGAATTCCCAAATCAGTTTCCAAAACCAAATCTATACTAAATTACCTTAAGAAGTCATAACCTTAAAACCCCCGGAAATCTCAATCTTAACCAAAACTCTCCACCTGGATTCGTTAATCCTCAATCACAACCACTGATCCTTTCTTAGTCCTCACAAAAGCTCCAACTATTTCTTAATTCGGTAACCTCAATTATTTCTTAATTTATCGGTATTCCAATCCTAATTCCGTAACCTCTCTTAACTAATAACCAGCAACCAAATCAAGCAAGCATACAAGTAACCACGTAATTAATTAAACTGAGAAATTAAAGGGTCCTGGGTTCACTCACAGTGACCGTGCGAAAAGACTAAATTGCCCTTCGTGTCCTTTGTGGCTCCAATGCACGGATTCTAAAATCCGGCAGCATAACGGCATCGGGAATACGGTTTCCCAAGCCAAGCGCACCTACAAGCTCGGGTGGTTGGCCCGAGGCCAGAAACCAAGGAACGGTCGCTAGAACCGTCACACGCAGCGGGTCCCGCGACGGTCAACGAACGGTCAACGGCGGTCAACTGGGCCGACGGCCAAAAGTGGCCGGAAAAGGGTGAAATCAGGCCGGGAAGCCGGCGGCACCTCCACTCTCAAACCGCCGCCCACGGCGGTCCAACGGTGCGATTGACCCCACCAACTAGCTGGGCTCGACGAGGGGAGAAGATCTGGGCGGTCGTTGGGCCTCGTCGTCGCCGGAAACGGCGAGATCGCCGACGGTGACGCCGACTGTGCACTCGCGAATTTCCACTTTCCGGGCTATTTCACGGCAAGCCGCCACCACCGGAGGGAAGAGGGGAGAGAGACGAACACGGGAAGCCGTCGATCAGCCTCAACCGCCGCCGGACGCGCCCCCACGCGCCGGCGGAAGGCGCGGCTGGAGATGGGTGTCGCGAGAGGCAGAAGCATCGGGAGAGAGGAGAGAGAAAACTGGGTCTGTCTCATTTCTGGGGTTCTGTGCCCCCTATTTAAAAATCCCACTTTTCAAAATTACCTTGCCCCTCTCTTCACACGTCCGTAACTTTCAAACCGTAGCTCCGTTCGACGCGTGCTACGTGTCTACGAACTCGTGAGGACGAGACCTTTCCAACGAACCCAAAGTCAACGCGAAAACCTTTTCCGAACAAAAAGTCAACTTTTTGCCCCTTTAAAAGTCAAACTTTAAAATTTGAAAAACGTCCAAAACACTTTACTTTCCAAATAAAATTCCGAAAATCTTTAAAAAGATTTTCAAAACCAATTTGAAAAGTGCGGGGTGTTACAACAACTAAGCATGCTTAATTAATAAATAAATCATACTTAATTAATCTAAGCATGCAAGACTAAAATCAAAACCTAAAATTAAAACCTAATAAATAAGAAAGAAAAGAATATTAGGACACCTACCCTGATTGTAGACTTCCTTAGCTAGACTCCAACCTTTGACTCCTCCTTCTTGGCTTGCTCTCCAAAAGAAAAAATTTTGAACTATGAGAATTTTCTTCCCTTTTAGTTTGTTTTTTCTTGAGAGACTCCCAAACAAACCTAGGAGTGAGCATCTCATACTTTAATTGGTGGTTCAAGTGAAAATGAGGTAAAAGGGTCTCGATAGAGAGAAGTTGTAAGTTTTTAAAGTGGAACAAAATGCACAATACAAGAACTTGGTTTGGGGCGGGTAAACGAGTCAAAATGTAGGTTTCTGGTGATTGAAATGGGGGGATCCAAGGGGTCAAATGGCTTACTAGGTCCAAGTCAACTTGCGGGTCAAAGCAACCCAACTTGAAGTGTCCACACAGAATCAACAACCCAAATTAGAGCTAGTTTAATGAGGGTGAACGGCCCAAATTAAATCAGGGTTTTTCTAACATATAAAGTGGCGTACATAAACCTCCAGTAAGCACGGCTCCTAGCACCAAAATGGTGTCGTTTGGCTTCTGCATTAGCACCTAATCAGTGCACGCATCAGCCCTTTTCGCCACATGCCACGTTACTTTTCAATTTCTTTTCTTTTTCCTATTTTCTAATTTCTCTAAACTTCAAAATTTATTAAAAATAGTTCAGGACTCCAAATAATTGCACAAAATATCTTACGGGCTCAAAGACTGAGTATTAATTATATATGTTCTCAAAATTGTTAAATCACTTTAAGAATAGGTTGAAAAATTTAAGTAACCAAAACTAACAAAACTTGAAATTTCAGGGTGTTATAGTTACAGATAATCATTTGCAACCGATAGAATTAGAGACAAAATTGTTGTTAATCTTATTTATTCAAACTTGTAACTAGCACACTATAAATAAGACATAATGTAGCACCTCAGTATGTCATGTTTAATGAGGGTTCTATTTTTCCAATTCTTTTATTTTTAAAGGTTCATGGATTCTTCTATTGTTTTGTTTGTCTATGTACTATTTTTCATAGCCATGTATGCAGTGGCGGATCCACGTACATAACTGGGGGGTCGAACGACCCCCCGCCGGCCTGCTGGAGAACACCAATCCCACCCCAGAAAAATGAGACCCCCCAGAATTATGGAACCTAACCCCCCACCATAGGACGGTGACCCCCTGAGGTCACCTTCTCCAGATCTCTCCTTCTCCAGTTCTCCCCCCTAAGTCCCCTCTGTTTTTTTTTCTTGTGTCTGTTCCCTTCACCATTCACGCCGACGCCATATGCCCAAGCTTCCTTTGATTGTTTTAATTTATTTTTCTTAAGTATCCTAGCCAAAACGACGTCGTTTTGGGCCAGGAATTACAAAAAAAAACATAGCATTAAAACACCCAGCCACACACACTCGAAAACCCCCAAATTGAAAACCCCAAATTAAAAACCCAAATAGCAGCAACAACACCTAAGACTCCAAGAGCCCAACCTGTCCGACCACTGCCTTCTGCCTCCATCCCGCCGGCGCCGGTCACCTGAGGTC
>QANT01000343.1:0-14030 GCA_003254885.1 Purshia tridentata
TTTTTTCTTCAAATGATAGTATATTAATTAAAATTATAATGTGTACAATTATGAATATTTAAAATTTTAATTCTTAAATTTATAAATTTATCATTTACTCATATTATCATACATAAATTCAATAATATTATATAATAATATTACGTACGGCTATATTAAAAAAATTTTTAATGTGTTTTAAAATAAAATAAACTTTATTTAAAAGTCGTACCATATATATAATACAACTGTCCCACTAAAAAATATCTCAAATAAATTTTTTTTTGACCAGCTCAAATAAATTTTCTTAATCATTAGAATTACTGTCAATTACATACCCCACTAAATCAACTCTTTTTTCAATGTAAACGGTATGTAGTACTTTTCACAGTTATCATGATAAATGACTAATCACACCAAAAGGTAGGAGTAATAAAGGGTAAAATAGTAATCATGTTATTTTGGGAATAAGCAAGCAACAATCTTTTGGTTTTGGCCCTTTTGGGTGTCAATCAAATCACCATTTCTAAAAACAATCGATTTTCAAATGTTTGCTTCAATCATAATGACAATTTTGAAAGTCATGTAGCAAGAATATTATCCGAATATTATGTGCTTAAGTTATAAATTATCATATTGATATTATTCGTGATTGAAATGTAACTGGAGCTGAATATGTGAATGACATATGTTAATTTGTTTGTATATACTAGCATATAACAACATAACAACATATAATATCCCTAGAGAGAGAGATTGTGATTTCATTTATCCCCACGATTGTGATTGATCCATCAATCATACAAAAACTCTTCACACCAGATAGAGAGCCAGTTCATTATATTCCCTTATGATTCCTTATCCTGCATATATTATTTGACATGCTTATGCAATTACTCAAGCTTACCCATGATCTCTTTGTAAGCAACCTAAGGTTAACAACTTAATTTCTCCACAAGACCAGAACCCAGAAAAAATAAATTAAAAAAATATCACAGACACAAAATTTAAACAAACAAAGAAAAGCCTTGTTGAACAAGAATTTTGTAATCGATATACTATCATATGATATAACTAATCTAAGATGCAAGGATATTATTAATAATAATATTCACTCATATTATGACACATATATTAGTTATACTACGTAACAATGTAACTGTTTCACAAAAAAATCTCTCACATCAACTATAAAAGAAATTTATCATTGGTGTAAATTCTTTCCATCTCTATACGTAATATAGATAAAAAAAACATATACATTCGTGACATAAAAATTTTATTCTATTAATTAAAAACAGATTACACCTTTTGAGGTTTGACCCATTTTGCTCACACTAATAGATAGTTCAAAAAATTTCTATCAAATTTCAATAGTTTACTTTAAATTGACTTTAAGTTAAACTTGGAAAAATATGATAAAAATAGTATTATTGGTAGACAATGTATGAAAGCAACCGTGAGCACAAAAATACTAAAATTTGTATAATACCGTACCCTCCTATATATTTATTATGATTATAAAAGATAATAGACATAATTTTTCCACAAAAAGTTATAAGATGTTTCATAAAATGTTTCCAAAAAAAAATTATACTGATTATATATAATATTATGTGAGTATTTGGTAATAATCCTAGTAGAAAAATACAAAAGATAGGGCATCAGATGGTGCCTACTGGCATGTTTCTTTATAGGTTTTTGGGACAGAACCCCTTTCTTCTGTTGCTCCTTTTTATAGTTTTCAATGTCACAAAATGGCTGGCCATAAATGTGAGTTGTCAAGCATAAGTTGCAAAACCCCATTTTGTTTATATAAAAGTTTATTAACAAGATTACAATTCAATATGACAAGATAATTGGGCCCACAAAGCGGGGATTTGCATGCTATCTTTTTTATTTTTTATATGTTGTTTGCAACTCATATATGTTAGGTATTTATTGGAATGATAAACAAGTATATGGATTGTGGACAAATTAAATATAAAAATAAACAAAACGGCTAGTTTTTCTCGGCCACACATTTGCCTCCGGCCCCTTGTAGTCTGTGGCTTTGGTTTCCGTGCCGTTTGAGATAAACCAGACGAAACTCACCCAACCAACATTTTCTGCCACTTTTACAAATCTAGGTTTTGGCTTTAGGAACTTTCCTTCTTATATAAAGAGAACACAAGTTTATTACCCAAAAAAGAAGAATAAGTTAAAGTAAATGATTACTTTTTATATTATGAATTTATGACAACTTACAAGTTACGTATGAACGTTAAACTTTTTTTTTCTTACCGATTGTCAATTGTTTTAATTTTTTTATATTTACTTACGTATTACTAGGTAAATGGTTACACATGTTTAAGTGATGTCAAATGTGCGAAATATTAATAAATGCAAAAGATAAGCATAAAATAAACATTAATGACTAATAATGGTAGGTTGTTTCCCATGTACCACTCTAGCAAACTTTCCATTATGAAAGACATACACGATTTGTGGGTAATTGCATATATGACATAAACAGCCAACTTAATTAGGTTCTATACTTCTATGAAAGAATATCCAATCCTCTCTCTTACTTGGAAGGAAAAATAGAGACGGGAAATTAATTTAGGGATGATGAGCAAATTGGACCACAACTAATTTTAATTGATTCTCTGTACACATTCTATATTTGGATTAGGTGTGTAATGAATCATATGACATAACAGAACAGGAAAATCATTACTAAAAATTCAAAAATCTCTTGGAGACAAAAAAATTAAGAATAAGGACAGCACTTGTTGAGGATAAGACTAACAAAACAAGCCAACCAGCTGAACCCGTCAGCATCTTCTGCAGTTCTGCCCTTTCCAGAACAATCCCCCAAACCCTAATACCCTCCTTAATATTATTATAGACGTTGCTTACTAATAGTAATAAGTTAATAATAATAACAACCACAGGCCAAATTTATTTAAGAAAAACTTTATAGAAAATAAACTAAAAAAGAGAAAGAAGGACACAGCCCATTATTTTCATCAGAAAACTAGGTATTAACCCTTGATAAGTGGACTGCTAGCTAGACATCTCAGCTATAAAGTTCACCTTAATTTTGCCTTTCTAGCAACTTCTTCACTTAAACCCTTGCCTTGAGCCTTTGAGTGTGTAAAGAGAGCATCTTGGTTGTTTTTGAGAGCTAGAGAAAGAGAGAGAGAGAGAGAGAGAGAGAGAGAGAGCGAGGTACTGAGAGTGAGTGAGTGAGAATGGAGGGCAAGGAAGAGGATGTTAAGCTTGGAGCAAACAAGTTCCCAGAGAGGCAGCCTTTGGGCACAGCAGCTCAGACAGACAAAGACTACAAGGAGCCACCACCAGCACCGCTGTTTGAGCCTGGTGAGCTCACCTCATGGTCCTTCTACAGGGCTGGGATAGCTGAGTTCGTTGCCACCTTCTTGTTCCTCTACATCACCATTTTGACTGTCATGGGTGTCAACAGGGCACCCAGCAAGTGTGCCTCTGTGGGTATACAAGGAATTGCTTGGGCCTTTGGTGGTACCATCTTTGCCCTTGTCTACTCCACTGCTGGTATCTCAGGTAATTAATGAACGAGCTTCTCCTCCCTCTCCAGCTCTTCAGTTTTCAAGTAAAATTAACTTCTTTTTGTCTTTGGTCTGAGTATTTTACATATATTTTGGTGTATATCTCATGGGTTTCTTCAGTTTTTATTTTTATGTTGGGTAAATTTTTGTGGGTATTTTGAGTATCTTTGATTTTGCCTCTTAAAAATTGTTTCTTTTTTTTATTTCTGTTTATTACATCCCATGATGCCTAAAATTTTCTGCTAAAGATCTTTAATTTGTAACCAAATCTGTGTGCTTGTATGTAACAGGAGGACACATCAACCCAGCTGTGACCTTTGGTCTCTTCCTGGCAAGGAAACTCTCCCTTACAAGAGCTGTTTTCTACATAATCATGCAGAGCCTTGGTGCTATTGCTGGTGCGGCTGTTGTGAAGGGCTTCCAAAAGAACCAGCTGTATGAGCGTTTGGGTGGTGGAGCCAACTTTGTAAACCACGGCTACACCAAGGGTGATGGCCTTGGGGCTGAGATTGTTGGAACTTTTGTCCTTGTGTACACCGTCTTCTCTGCTACTGATGCCAAGAGGAATGCCAGAGACTCTCATGTCCCTGTAAGTATTCTATATTATATTGATCTCTTTGCTACCAACTTCCATTATTATATTGAATACTCTGTCTTATATGATTACTGTTTTGCTAATTTGACTATCATGTGTCTGGTGAATGGGATTAGAAGCTCTAAAGTTGGTTAATTTTTTCCAGTTTCTGGCTTAGCTCTTTGAGCTGCTGCTGAATCTTTTGGTTAATATATATAGTCAGTGAGGAAGAAATTGTTGGTTGATTCTAGTTTTCTCTACATCTTTGATAGCTTTAGTGCTTTTCTCTCCTATAACTGAATCTATATGTAATTGGATATTTTTATTTCCATTAAAGCTGCCCAAATAGGCTGAAAGGGGTGGACCCACTCATTTGGACTGTAGAATTAGCACTTCTCTAGTTCTTATTTTTGCAACTAGTACTGGAAAATTATGATGCTTGCCATGTGCTTGCTTTGTTTGTTTGTGTCATTGGTTGGTAGTGCCTTTTAGGTAGAAAATTATGTTGGGGTCCAGAGAGTCACATGCATGTAAAGACCCACTGTTGGATATATAAATGTGAAAGGGTTAATTCCATAAGAGGACAAAGATACCTCCTCCTTTTGGGCACTGTGACTCACCATCACACAAATGCTATTCTAAGTTAAAACTGAACACTAAATGAATAAAAAAACGCCATTAATTAATTTGGACTATGTTTCAACTTAAAATGTATCTCTGTGTGTGCAGATTTTGGCTCCTCTTCCCATTGGGTTTGCAGTGTTCTTGGTTCACTTGGCCACCATTCCCATCACAGGAACTGGCATCAACCCTGCCAGGAGTCTTGGAGCTGCCATCATCTTCAACAAGGACCGTGCATGGGATGACCATGTAAGTGTATTAATTATTAATTTAAGCTAATTAAACAGATTTTTTATTCTTAATTTGTGATCCTTTAATGGAAAAATGAGATTTATAATATAATCTTTCTCTGTTTGCAGTGGATCTTCTGGGTGGGACCATTCATTGGTGCTGCTCTTGCTGCTGCTTACCACCAGGTAGTCATCAGGGCCATTCCTTTCAAGTCCAGGGCCTAATCTTCTTCCTACTCTAGTGTCCTATCTCTGTAACTTGTGTCACACTCTTCTTTTTTGGTGTCTTCTTCTTCTACTCTTCCTTAATGTGCATTTGGTGTTTATGCAAAAATTATGCGTGTAAATTATCCAGTACTTGCGATGTGTTCAATGTTTTGTCACATGTTATGAATGGAGGATTCTTTTATGATTAGCTTATATGCTGCTGGCCTTGTATAGTCTACTTGCTTCTGATGATTGCTATAATGTTTACCAAACTTAAGTTTGGCCCATGGCTCATCAAAATTTAAGCAAGAGCAATTTGATCCACTATGGGATTCCCATTGGCCTTAAGTATAAACTTCTTCAAAGGATTACCATGTTGGTTTAACCTAAATAGTAGCATGGTAGCTTGACCTTGTAACTAATTGGGGGATAAATGTGTATTATCATTAGCCCCATTATTGTGGCATATCTCCGGGGAAAGGTACTAAAAGGCTAGTTTTAATTCCTCTATTTATCCCAACAACACAAGTTGGAAAAATTAGTTGGGGTTCCCATTCCTCCCTAGTGTGGGATAGGGTTATATGTGGAACAATTGTTGACAAGTGTAACTTTTTTTTTTTCCGTATACTCCAAAATAGAAAGACAACAGTAACTAACAAGACGATTCTTAACAAGTTTATTAAGGGTTTCAAATAAATTTATTAAGGAGTATAATATTCCACATTATAGTTTGATGGTTACCATAAAATCATTAATTTTTTAATTTTTCATTCAGTGATAATTATTGTCGATCAAAGTAAAAGCAAAAACGTTTGTCATTTTGAGTAATAAAAATCTTTAAATAAAAAGAAGAAAGTTATGAACATCGAATTATAATGTGTAATAAATGAGCTCCACAAGTGATATATGTAAATAAACTTATTTAGTAAATCCTTAGAATGGTTAAGATTTTTTATCTTCTTAAGTCATCTCATATCACTTGAGAGAAAGGTCCTAAGTAAATTGATACATGGTATCAATAAAGAAGACATTTAACATTGACCTTCATAATACGAGATGTGACATCTGCATTTTCGTTTGAGCAGTGTTATTCGCACTCGACAGAAGTTTTCTTCAACCTCCTAGAAAATGAATGAGTGCAAATTTCATTCCTTTTGTGGTTTAACTTCCAATCAACCCATAACAATGTTATTAAACCTCTTTTCTTTTTTTCTTTTTTAACGCATAACCATTTTAATTCTTATACATCAAAATCTAATGGGACATTATGTTCAAAAAAATGAGAAAAGCAAACCCATATTTTTAACGCATAACCATTTTAATTCTTATACATCAAAATCTAATGGGGCATTATGTTCAAAAAAATGAGAAAAGCAAACCCATTGGTCAAATCCAAGGGTCAAAAGTGCGTCCACATCACATATTTACAATACAGATGATGATATCAATTAATTAATTAATTAGAGGATCCAGATCCCATCTTTATCAAGTTAATCATATTCAGAAAATACACGCATATCGAACGGCTCTCACGCTAGCGTGGTCTATCAGAGTGTGTTAGTAGTGGAGTAAGTTTTGATCTTAGTGGGTGGCCAATCTACTACTTAAATAAATGACTCTAATGCCTACAATGTCTGTACGATCAAAGCCGCGAGAAGTCATCACATACCCCCTTTAAAAACTGCAACATAAATTACATAGTACTAAACTGATACTGCTGCTGGCTGTGATTACTGTGTTGGGTTTTGGAAGTGTAGCTCTGTGATATTGTTGGATTTGATTCTGGTTTGGTTGGTATCGTCTGACCAAAATCTGAAACTATGTGGATGTTTGGGTGGAAAGGGCCATCTGGGTTTTCATATCGTTCTACAGCTGAGGAAGTCACTCAAGGGATTGATGGAACTGGTCTCACTGCAATTGTTACAGGTCTTCTTCTTCCTTTTTCTTTTCATCTGGGTTTTTTCTTTTTTTGACTACAGCTGAGTTTTTCTTTTGTTGGGTCAGTTACTGTCATTTTCTATTCCATAATATATTTGGTTGCTGGGAGACTTAAAAGTGAAAGAAGGAAGAAGTTTCTTTTTAGTTCTGTTATTTTACACCAACAATTGAGCAACCAAAGGGTACACTAGTTCTATCATGGGTAATTTTGGAGTACTTCATTGGTTGGTTTTGTTGATTGAAGGTGGCAAGGTTTAGGATTAGTTGATGTTTTAGATGCAATGTAAAGTAAAAGTGTCTCTTCTTGTTGGTGATCGTTACAGCGTTTTGGGATAAGATATAATTCAAAGCTCGGCAAGATGTAGTAGTGAGAGCAAGGACGGAGGTCCGCAAAGGCTATAATATTGATGCTCTTTCGATTATATATCATGTAAATCATGGGTGTTTGAGTGTTTAGAGTAATTAGATTTCATGAAACAAATAAATATGTGATGGCAGTAATGCTTGACTAATAAGTCTTTATGATTGACTTCTTTGCTTTTGGCTTGGAAATTGGTGAAATTTGTACATTTGGCCTTTTTCAGTTCTTACACATAGATTTGATTTCAGGAGCGTCAAGTGGTCTTGGTGTGGAGACAACACGCGTTCTAGCATTGCGTGGTGTTCATGTCATCATGGCAGTAAGGAATACAGATGCTGGTAGGGATGTCAAGGAGGCAATACTTAAGGAAATCCCCACTGCCAACGTTGATGTGATGGAACTAGATCTCAGCTCAATGGCATCTGTAAGAAAATTCGCATCGGATTATAACTCATCTGGTCTTCCACTGAATATTTTAATGTAAGAAATCTAAATTGGACAAGTAAAATTATTTATGTTACATTTTCTTATAGTTATTTGAATCTCGCTTCTTTAGTTGTCAAGCCATCAGTGGATACATGTGCTTCCATGCATCTGAGTGTGTGCAAGTGTGTTGCACACACGTATGTTTGTGTGTCATTATGACCATATGATTGTTATTTCCACTTTGTTCTTTGTTTTGAAATTGTTTTTGGTCATAAAACTTTAAGAGCGGGCAAAAAGGAAAGATGGAAACAAAAAGAAAGTTTGTATTTTAATACAATGTTCTTTTTTATATTAACATTGAAGAGTTATAATTTCTCCTCTCTGTTTGAAGTAATAATGCAGGGATTATGGCAACTCCATTCATGCTTTCCCAAGACAACATCGAAATGCAGTTTGCAACCAACCATATAGGTATCTAAATTTTGTAACATAAAATTCTTTTGATGTTTTTATCAAGAATTATAAGAACTTTTTAGTAGGGTTGACAAATCTGAGATAGGAAAGTTTTAGTTATTTGGCATTCCCAATTTGCTGTTCTTGTTTCGAGAAATCTGAAATAGTTAGATTGCAGTATTAGGATCTAAATAACTTCAGTTTTCAGAGAGAGATTATTCAACTTTACTCAAGCTTTTGACCTTGAATAAGGTTTCTATTTCTCTTTAGAAAAATTCTAGTGATTTGAAATGCCCTGTCATGTTGTCTTTATAAACTTGAATCTTAGAGTTCTTACCTCTATTTTACAGGCCATTTTCTTTTGACAAAACTTCTATTGGAGACCATGAAAAAGACAGCAAGTGAAAGCAACAAAGAGGGAAGGATTGTGAATTTGTCATCAGAGGGTCACCGATTTGCATATCGTGAAGGGATTCGTTTTGATAGGATCAATGATGAATCAGGGTAACAGTCTGACAGGACTATCTGTTGAATTTTATCACTAAGTGCTGCTACAATAGTGCAGTGATCTATAATTTTATGGTTTGACATGTCCACATGATGTATTGAATTTTTTAAATAATATTGTTTCTTCACTTTGCTTTTTTTTCTTGAAACTTTACAGATACAACCAAATTAGTGCTTATGGGCAATCAAAGCTAGCCAACATATTGCATTCTAATGAGCTTGCAAAGCACTTGAAGGTAATCGATTCATATAAGATCATCAATTTGATTACCAATGAATTTAATGATATAAATCAATTTTATCTGATCATAATTTTTCTTGGTTAATAAATAATAATCAAAAAATGGCTTTTGGTTATTAATGTATCAAGTTCCTGTGAGAGAGCGAAAATTAAATGGTTGAGCATGTGCAGGGCCCTGGTGCTCTGTTCATGTCTTTTTTTCAATAGAAGAGAAAAGAGTCACAGGATAGTTTCAGTGTGCAAGTATTTTCGTTATTTTTTTTTTTCGGCCCCAAAGACATCCATACTTGAATGACTTTGTAATTTGAGGATCCACCACTGAAAGTCTGAAAGATATTTGACTCTCAAATGGTCATGGTAGTTACAAACATTGTTGATTGTTATTCTTCCCATCTTCGAAAAGCAAAAGTTAAATAGAGCTTAAGGTGTTACTTGGTGTTTTCAACATTCATAAGCAGTCCTGCAGTTCATACTTCCAAACAAGCTATGTCCTCATGCCAGGGAAATTCTACTCTGCTGTTGGTGTTTCTGTTTTTTTTCATTTTTGATCTTAAATTTTCTTGTTTAACAGGCAGAAGGTGTTAACATAACTGCTAATTCCCTTCATCCTGGATCAATTCTTACCAATCTTCTGCGCTACCACAGTTATATTAATGGTAAAGTTTTGAACCATTGACAAATATATAGTAATGTTCTTCAAGATATGCTTAAATATGTAGTTGTTGTTGGGTCCACATGACAAATATGCTCATTTGTTTGGGATGGGTGATTAAGGTCATGTATTCTAAGTTGTCTGTAAAACTGTTATTATTAAATAGTATTCTATATCTTGTTTGGAAGGTGGGTGACCTGTATCTTATGTCACTATTGACAAGGTTATAACAAAATGACCTAATAATATAAGGCAAGGATCTACAAATCTTATACTACCATATCAGTCCTCTGAGTTACATATATGCTAATATTTAGCATCAGTTAGAAGCATTTAATGACGTGTTCCAACTTCCAAGTACATACACCATATATGATACTATCAACTGAGTAATATTAAGATCTTCATACTGTGTTTATAACCATCTTCCCCAAACTTTCATCACGTCCTGTATTTGTCTGGATTCATATTAACATCTTCATTGTTATGGCTTAATGCAGTCGTTGCCAATATGTTCGGCAGATTTGTGCTTAAAAATGTTCCTCAGGTATGTTTATAACCCTAATATGATATGCTCAAGCAGCTTCACTGCAATTTACTTGTCTTTATATGTTTGACATAACTTCAGGGAGCAGCAACTCAAGGCTATGTGGCATTGCATCCACATGTTAAGGGTGTCAGCGGTGAGTATTTTATGGACAGCAACAAAGCCAATCCAACCTCTCAGGCTAAAGATGCAGAATTGGCAAAGAAGCTGTGGGATTTCAGCTTGAGCCTGACAGATCCAAAGTAATTAGGATTTATGGATCAAAAGTTTACAATATAATATAAACAATACATTTGGTCAGACTTGTAAATTGTAGTTCAATGTGCCTTTGACAGGTTTGAGATGAAGCTACAACGTTGTATGGCCATGTAAATTAAAACTGTAATAAACTTGATGTCCCGCTTGTTTACTAGCAGAAGAATGTATTTAAACATGCCGTGACAATGTAATTCAGGGGATTTTTTTACCGTACTGAGCCAGTATTTTTTCTTAGATACCGATTACATTTGCATTTTCGTCCCCTATGCACAAAATTGTTATCGATTCATTGTTCTTTTGCTCAGTCACACAGTTCTTGGGACACTAGAATGGCTCAATACTAAGATGCTCAATTGCTCTTTTGAAAGTAATGAGACCTAGCTGTCCACCATTCCAGGTCTTGTAAAAAACTAGCATCAAGATCTACACTTCTTCTTTTGGATTGGGAGAGAAACCTCACTATCCACTTCCTTTTAAAGGTATTTGGCCTTTTAGTAACCTCTGGATAGACTTGGAAAAAGTGCACATGACTCGTTAATTCGACATGAAACGACATGAAAATTTGCAGGTTTGGGTTTGAGATTTTCAGACCCGGTTGATATCAGTGTCACCCGTTAATGACCCGTTAAGATAACAGGTCTGACCGGATCAATTCGCGGGTAACCATTAGACCCTTTAAGACCTGTTAATAAATAGGACAAAATTGACATTTCAGGCTTCTGTTATCAACCCAACTTTTTTAGCCCAATTCATTCAGCCCATAGCCAGTTCTCAGCCCAATTCTCTCTTCTTCCTATTTCTCATTTTCCCCTCAACACAAATTTGCTTCTCCTTTCTCTCACCCTCACCCAGCCGTCGCAATGGAGATTGGACTTTGGAGAGTCCCAATCTCTCTCACTCTCTCACTCACTCAATATCTATTTCTATCTCTCTCTCTCTCTCACTCACTCTCTTGATCTCTCTCTCATTCACTCTATCTCGATCTCTCTCACACTCACTCTCTGTCTAGATCTCAACTCTCACTCATATAGCTGCGTGTGGGGATTGTTGGGGGCGGAGGTGGGGGAGGGGGGGAGATGGTTCTCTCTTCCCTCAGCCTCCATCGACCTTCACTTCTTTGCGATCTCTCCCTCACCCAGATGGGCCCACTGCAACCACCAGAAGAAGCCCACGACCTCTGTCATGTGCAATGAGTTTGCCACCCTCAGCCTCGAGACAAAGTCAACCATCGGCGCCTAGGTGTTGAGGAAATTCTAAGGAAATTCTTGGTTTTTGTTGGTTTTTCTGAATTTTTGTTTTTTGCGGGTAAACAGGGCGTGTCGTTTATATCAATTAATTTTCAGGTAGTGTTCGGGTTGGGGTGTTTTCCACTCGTACGTTATTGTGTCGGGTCGTGTTAACCCGTTAGTATTAACGGGTCGTGTCGGGTTTGACCCAAACTCGTAAAACACGACCCATTTTCCAGGTCTACCTCTGGACATGTCCAATCAGTCGTAAATCACACATATTAAGTAAACTAAAATTATTGTCTCGTTATAAGATATATAAGATGCATGGCTTTAAAAATTATGTTTGGTCCCTCTAAATGCTTTTACAACATTATATCTACAAGTAGGGCTGGGTAACTGATCCGAGCTGAGCCGAAAATGGCAGACTGAGTACCGAGCCGAGTCAATCTGGTCACCCACCATGGCGACCGAGACTGAGACCGAAAGTCTGGTAAACTGGTATCCGGTCATACCGAGAATCCGGTATGGTACGGTTCGGCTCGGATTGGGGCTTTACCAAGCATATGGGAAGCCGCTACTTTTGGAGCTTCGATTCTCCGTCTATGGTGGTCCGATGAACAATCAGAACCCACAATCAAACTCAAAACCACAAGAAGAGCAATCTCTGGATGGAGAGAGGTTGAGAAGCCGCCGGAGACTGCGAGTTAACATCGGAGCTCACCAACGGCCAGAACTGGGTTTCTGATTTCTGGTTTTCTGGGTGAAACTGAGCATGGGGGATGGAAGAGGGAGAGGAGGCGCGGCTAGTGCTACAAAACCCAACCCAACCCATCCCTGGCCATGACGAGCGATCACGCGCCATCACCGGGGCAGCTGCTGGTTGAGTATAGAAAAAGACGCAAGAGAGAGATAACAGGGGAAGAAGAGTTGCAGAAATGGAAAAACTGAAATGAAAAGGAAGAAAATAAAATAAGNACTAAAATTATTGTCTCGTTATAAGATAAAACTGAAGAAGAGTTGCAGAAATGGAAAAACTGAAATGAAAAGGAAGAAAATAAAATAAGATAAAGGAAAAGAGTGATGAATAATGAATGATCAGTAAAGTGGGAAGCGAGAGAGAGATAGCAGGTGAAGAGACCAGAAGACCAGAAAGGAAAAAATTGAAATGACAAGGAAGAAGTAAAATAAGAATATAAGATAAAGGAGAGGATGGATGAAATCATGAATGATGAGTGATGATGAGTAACGTCGGAAACTGGGAAAGGAGGTATAGGGACAAGTGAGTTAAATAAAATAAAATAAACTTTTTGTGTTTGAGGTTTGAAGTTTTGGGGATTGAAATATGAAATTTGGGATATGAAGTTTTTATTTAATATTACATATGTTTTATAACATATAAAACATATAATTTATAATTTATATAATAAATTTTATATAAAATTAATTAAAAATACCCTAAACACTAATATATATCCATTATCTTATTCTCATACCCTAAACTAAACTCTAAATTCTATTGTGTGTCTTAACAAAAAAAAATTATTAACTTAAATTAAAATAAGGTATAAGAACCCATAGAAATATGTCATTCATCTTTTTTATAAAATAAATATATGATTTAATTGAAATAAAACAATTATGAATATATTTATTATCTAATATATGGTTCAATTGATATATAAAATATATTTTATTATCTAAAATATAGTTAGGTTAATATTAGTTTTATTATCTAAAATGTTAAATGTGTATAAATATATAAATATGAAGATTAAGTTTTAATATTCGGTTCGGTTCGGTAAACTGACGGTTCTGGATTATGAGAACCGAAACCGAACCGACATCTCCAGTTCGGTCCGATTCTGGTTGTCTCGGTTTCGAATTCTACTCGGTTCCGATTCTCTCGGTATCGGTAGCACCGGTTTCAGAACGGTTTCCAATTTTTCGGTCAAACCGACCCAGCTCTATCTACAAGTCCAAGGTAAATTTGGTCCCCCCTATATTTCAAAACGTTTTTTTTTTTAATGGCAATTTTTCAACCTTGCTGATGATTTATTTTTAGTGAAGAAAACATGGGTCATGCTTTCAAAGAAATATATATTGCATTTATAATTTTTGGAGCAATGCATTTAAATTATGAATTTGGCAAATGGCCTTGTCTAGTTGTCTTGGCATTGGCAGTCACTCTCGTTGCTAATATTGGGGGGTGTAGTGTATATAGATTTATAAAGACTTTTA